>KN166939.1:20220-70127 GCA_000757745.1 Steinernema scapterisci | reverse complement strand
AGCGAGTGAGAAGGAGAGGATGGTGTGGAGGCTTCGGTGAGCCTCGTTTTATCGAGAACCCCGGAGGGAGGAGGAGGAAGCTCGGTCCTTGCGCACCCAGCCAGGGTGGCTGGCGTTATACTGTAAGCCGATTAGCCCTGGGAACTCGAGATTGGCGACAATGGAGATTCCGAATCTGTTGTGTATATCGTTCGATCAAAGCAAATTATGACGTCGAGATTACGAAATTTTGATTCCAACGCCGAAAACAAGATGAAGTTGAGCCAGAAGAAGAAATCCCCTTTGCAGAGAAATCGCAAAGCTGCCTACGCTTCTGGTTTCCGTGATCCCACGCGATCGGGGTGTCGCGCTTCAAGCCCAAACTTTGGTCAGCAGTTAACCAGCAGCGGATCGGTCGAGGAGCATCGTGTTTTCGCTCCTTGCGCCGATGTTTTGGAGAAAAGTGCACCTTGAAGAACAAAGAGATCAACGACTGCGATAAGAAGGCGGATCTTGTGGAACCGAAGTGATGAATTGCTGGGAGGAGGTAACTTCGAAATCGGTGCCGGTGAAACATCGCACTCGAATTCCCTGGATTCACGTGATTCCGGAGTCGATGCGCCACTTGATTTTGATCTCAATGTAAACAGAAAAAATCGGATTATCTGATTGAAGCCTTCGACGCCTCTGGGTGCACGAGGACCGAGAATTCGGTTCTATGAGCGTGAAAAATCGACGGATAAGTCGAAAGGTCATGTGTGAACGCTACGCTAAGCGCAGAGTGCGACAAAGCCGCGATCTCGCCTCTTCCCAACAAACTACAAAGTTTCAAAAACATTATTTATTTCGCAACTTCGAAATCTTCGCGAAACTCAAACAGAACTGGACGAGCAAAGTCGTCCGTCAGAAACCTTCCTTCTCTGGGAACAGCAGCGATGGCAAACGAAGCAGAGAGCCACGAGAAGGAACGAGGCGACCACACCTGCCGCGATAAGAAGGAGTTGCAATTCGGAGAGATTCGGGTCTCCTGGGTAGATTTTGACCCCGTCGACAATGAGTCCCGTGTACAAATCCTTGTTTCCTCCTTCTGCGTACAGGATCTGGATCTTATGCGACGCGCCGGTTCGCCGCATTTCGACGGCCAGTTTCGCGATTTCCTCGCGGACTCGACTGTCGTCCTCGGCGGCTTTTCCCCCAGCTACTTCGTTGAATTTTCCGGCCAACTCGCGGAATTCCTCAACGTTGAATGGAATCGCGGTGACTACGTTAACGATCGCTGCAAGAAAGACGATCCGGAAGGAGATCATCTCGGAAATTCAATGTTTTCCCATATCTCAATATTTATAGATACGCGGAGTGTGAATGTTGTCACCGAATCGATGCTTCGGTTTTCAGTTCGACTTCGAAAGCGTCAATAAACGCTTTCAAACGCAGTTCCAAAGTTTCTGAATGATCATGGATTCCAGCTTCGTATGTAGCCTTCTTCGATGGTCGCAGTTTGATCCCAAAAGTTGATCAGCCAACGTCAAAATATATTCTAAAAGTTGCTGGTTTCAAATGCGGATTATGCCATAAACAGACGTTATTCCGATGTGTCATCAATTCGACTTTGATCTGATCTGTCTTCTGAAGTAACATATCCATAGAATTCTAACGATCCTTCACTCCAGTATTCGATATGCATTCCATTGTGCGCCAGAATCCATCGACAATATTTTGATATCCAAGTTGCTCTTCGACCCAGCAACGCGCGAACAATGGAACATTCCCGAAAACACGGGACTCACTGGAATCGAGATTGGATTATTTGTCTTGTCCAGGTCTGCGCACGTGCGATTTCGCGGATCGTGCTCCTCCCTCCGAGGCTCCCGATAAAACGAGGCTCACCGAAGCCTCCACACCATCCTCTCCTTCTCACTCGCTCCATGGCTTCCCAGCGGCTCTTCGTCCTCTTCGTCGTGCTTCTCCTCGTTCCGGCGCTCCTTGCCGCCGCGGAATTTGACGCCGAATCTCCCAGAATCCGCGCCAAACGCTACGAATACAACGTCCGGATGCCATACAGCTCCGTGGTCATCAAAGGCTCCAACCCCGTCGTAGAGGGTTTCCGCACCCTCGGGCGCCTCACGGACATCTTCAGATACTTCGGATAGTTCAGAATTCTGAATTCTCTCAGAAGAACAAGAAAAGGAGATAGTTGCCTGTACATTTTGGGTCTTTTTTGCTTATTGTTAGTTTACATGTCAATTGCTGGATAAAATCCTGATCACCGAAAAACGCAGTTTGTAAACGATGCGATAATGAGGTACGGTAGAAGTGAACGGAACAATGATGGCGCATCCATTCGCGGAGAGGTCTTCCAGGAGTCGAAACTTAAGCAACGCTGCACAGCAGCTGGGAACAGCGCCGAAGGAAACTAAAAATACAATTAGTAGTTCATTTAAATTTATCGCCAAACGCTTTTTGAACTATACCGTAGCTGCGACCAAAGATGCCCTCGAAGCTCATGGCCTTCGAAAGATCGTTCGCATTATCGTCACATTCCAAACAAACATTCGGGATTCACACGGAGCTTCCTATCGCCTGTGGAGTCGATGCGCAGAGATTATTCGCCTTCAGCGCCTCTGGGTGCATGCGGACCGGAGATTCCGCCTGGCGTTTCGCATGTTTTCCTGGATCCGCGCACGAAACGAAGCCGCTGGCAGAAGTTCTTTGAGCTCCAACAATGCGGCGTTCGGGAAAACATGCGCAAATCGGATCGGTCGATGTTCCCTGGGTGCACGAGTGCCCAGATCTGCCGCCTCTTCCAGCTTCCATAAAAGCGACGAACGGATTCATTTCTTCATCTGGCTCTTCATGCTAGCGATTGTCGTCTTCCTTCTTGTTCTCTGCCTCTTGGTGGCTTCTTCGGCTGCTTGGAAGTCTTCTGAAGCTTATTCTTCTTCGTTCCCGTTGGTCCAGGCTTCTAGAATACGTGCTAAACGTTACGAATACAACGTCCAGATGCCTTACAGCTCTGTCGTTATCAAGGGAACGAATCCCGTCGTGTTCGGCCTCCGCACGTTAGGGAAACTGGCGGAAATCCTGGGTTCCTTCGGCGGCAGATTCCAGCCTTCCCAGTGATTCGATGGTCTTCGACTTTTCAATCCAACGGCCTGCAACGATTCTCAGAAATTTAAGAATCTCGCCTTTTTCGTTTCGAATAAATTTGAGCGAATTTCGAAACTCTGCACCGTTTGGTTCTGCGGCGTTTGACCTGAGGGACTAGGGAATGTGCGTGCGATTGTCGCGGTTTTGGGTTTCTCGAATTCTTGGCCAAAAAATAAAAGATGTTCGAAGATTCTTCGTTCGTGAGGCTCGTTTGGGACGCGAGGAGTGCGGGATCGACGGAGAATTGAGTCAGAAGATGCGAATTGTAGAAAACATAGGTGATCGCTTGGAGTATTCCTGACGCTGGGGGTGCTCTGAGTTTCTGTTCGCCTTTTCCGCACCAAGGCTGCTTGAATGCTCTCCAGTCATTCTGCACTTCCAACTCCGATCTCGACTCTCTTTTTGCCTCGTCGTATACTCTTTAGTTCTGTTCACTCCCCGTAATGACCATCATCGCAGCCTGTTCGCGCAACCACCCAATTTCGGCTTCTCTCGGCGCCCCATTACTGTGCATTGCATAACAGAACTCCGGAACCAGTTCTCCCCGATCCTCCGAACCTTTCCTGAACTCACTGAACCTCGCAACCATCCTCTTCTAAGTCCACAAAAACATCCTCCGACGCTCGCAGAGTCCTCCTTTCCTATCTCCCAGTACATTCCTCTCGACTCATTAGTTCCGTCCTCGGGAACTTCGAACCAACTTCCGCTGCACGTAACGGTAATGGAACCGGCGACCGTAATTACGTATTCTGGCACTCGCGCGCACTTTCTCCTCCTCGGACCGGTTCTCCGCGGCCGCCGTGCGCGAGTTTATAAATACCGACAGCGGCGAGTTTAACTCGTTTCGACACTCGCAAATGTCCGTTTTGTCCCTGTTTGTGACTCTTTCCGCGGCCCTCGTCGGCTTTTCCGCCGCGACCCCGAGCATCTTCTCGTGTCCCTTGAACACGAATTTCATGGGAGGATTGCCCGGGATCAACGGAGTCGGAGAAATGTAGGTTTTGACGATTATTCAGAGGGTTTGCGTGTTTTGGACACATTCGCCCAAGGCTTCACGTCGTTTTTCCGTTTTCTTTCGATATTTTGCGATGGTAAACTTCAAAGCTGCTTCTGAAACCTGAAACCTAATCTTCCAATCCATAAAAGTTCCTTCCTTTCCTTTTCCACCTTCTAATCAAATCACCGATTCTTTCTTCGTTCAGTTGCGGCACAGGCTCGTTCCTCCACTACTGGACCTGCTGCGAAGACAACCCGTTCCGGTGCTGCTTCGAATTCGAAACTTGGGCCATGTGAGTTCTTCTTCCTCCTCCTGCACTCTGAAATCCCGCAGAATCCGCGGATCGATCCGCCGCAGATCTGCGGCTTGCCGCGCTAAACGCGCGTCGCTAATCCGCGCACCCTAATCGGTCCGGTTTCAGAGTGTTGTTTTCCGTGATCCTCGTCATGTTAATTGGCGCAATCCTCTTCGCCATCGGCCGATACGTTGCAGATCGATACTGAGGAGCGCAGGGGGATCTCGCGTCCGAAGTCTTCGAGGAGTTCAATCCACGTTCGCAGATTCTTTCGGTGTACAGTCGCTTTTAATAAAATCGTTTGGAGGCGGTCGGATGCAGATTCAGTCGGTTCACGGAAATGTTCCGGAGTTCGCCGTTAAAACAACGGAGATTGAACCGTCGATCTCAAGGTTAAAACGGCTAATGGACGATAATCGTTCAACGGGTTACGGTGGATTGTGTGTCCGGTTCTCCAAAATTGGAAATGTGCTTCCGGGCGTTTCTGGCCTTTTAGGCAGTTACCGATTGTTTCGATTTCCAAGCAACAAAGGATTTTGGAATCGCCTTACCTCAGTAAAGGATTGGCAAAGAATCCAAAACCTCATCTTTGGTGCTCGGCGACAGTTCCCAGGGAAGCGGCAGCTTCCAAAACACTTTTGTTTAGATTCCACCAGCCGCGATCGCTCCCACGTCCCCGAGCGAGAACAACAGCTAAGTTATCATGGTCTCATCGTGCTCGCCACACTCTCGCATACCACAAGAGACCACCTTCATCTCTTACTACCTCTTCGAACACCCAACTCTTAGAATCGCGAGCTCATTTCAGGATTCTGTATTCGATACGCCATTCAATCAAATAAAAGTTTATAAACTGTACATTTGAATAATAATGGACAATTGACTAGATTGGGTGGCTACCGTACTCCATTGGAGTCGGATAGAAACAGTCGGGAGGCGAAGGGTATGCGTGAGCCGCGTGCGGGAGATGGGCGAAGGAAGGAGAGAGATCCTGGAAGGGCGCGGGTTCCGGAAGACGTCCCTGACGCTGGGCGAGAATCAGAAGACGGGGCTGGACTTGCATGACCGAAGCGATGAGGTTCGTGGTGGTCTGCGAGAGGCCGCTGGAGAGCATGTGCGCATATTCGAGGTTCGAGGGCTGTTTTCCGGAGCTCAGCATCAGATTCAGGGCGTCGATGTAGTTTCTGAAAAGGAATCTATGAGAATGGTCCTTTCAAGAGTCTTCAGGGTTCAAATCGTCTCGCGTCGCCTCAAACCGCCTAGCCAGAATAAGAAATGAGGCTGACAGGTGTAAGGAGTTGTAAACGACCCTTTCCGCCGCGTAATTACTCTTAATTGGGCCAGTCGATTGTTTTCCGGGTGATTTATGGCGCTCAAGGGCCAAAGACAAATATTTGGGGGAGACGTAACAGTTGGCGACGGGTTGGATTACGGTAGATGGAGACAAACAGTGAAACACTTACCGCGCAAGACGAAGAGTTTCGATCTTGGAGAGTTTCTGGTGCTGCGTAGTGAGGGGAACCTTCTGGCGGAGGATGTCCAGAGCGTGGTTGAGGCCGTGCATCCGGTTCCGCTCGCGGTAGTTCGCCTTCGTGCGGCGCATCTGGTTTTTTGTCTTTGAGATCGGGTCCTGGACGGAAGAAGCAGGCGAGGAGGACTTGGAAGAAGCCGAGGTGGAACGAGGCGACATTTTCGGAGGGATATCCGGTGGACAGTGGGGACGCTGACCCCCGCACGGCTGTATTTGTACTCTCGAGGGAGGTGTCCCTGGCTCCGCCCCTTCTTGGCGCCGCCGAGGGCCACCGTAACCCCAGACGCGTTGCGCAACGTTTTACGCGTTTTTTTGTTAATTAAACGAGGCGCGCGTAATTGGAACCAATTTGCAAATTGGGCCAATTTGGCTCGAGTACAATACGCAATCGGCTGTTTTCTTGGCTGTTTAGGGCGCGTTTTAGGGGACCGGAAAAGACGATTGGGACTGAGGAAGAACGACTATTTTGGGAGGGCGATTGAAGTGAGATCGCCGCGTTTCGAAGCATTCGGTCGGAGCTTAGATCTGTCAAGAAGACGATGAAAAAGCTATTGTAGGGCAGTAATAGGCCAAGTTACTGCTTAGGGTTCTTAGAGGCCGGCCAGGCTTCCTTGCGTTTCTGCCGTTTTGTCAGCACTTTTGATCAGTTTTATTGTGGAACGCTGCATTTGAGTTTAGAATGCGTTCGTTTTTAAGAGGAAATAACGTTTTATCTTCCCTCACGCTGATTTCATGACGACACTTCTAAACGTCAATGTATCTGCATCAACTTCTGTTTTTTCGTTTAACTGATCTCAAACAGGATCTCTGCGCCATGAATCTTTTCCACGTGCTCTGCTCATTCTCTTTGTCGTCTCCAGCCACCCCACTCCTCCTAATCCGCTCTATCCAACCACCTTATGTCCAACGGCTTCCGCTCCTTTCATCCTACCGTACTCCTCTCACCTCCTATTGACTCAGCTCCTAATCCACTTTGGCTCCTCACACAATTCCGCTAATCCGCTCGACTTCTCCTAATCCAATCTCCCGCGCGCGTGTTTTTCGGACACCTTTTAGGACCGGGGAGACCTAATCGGGACAGCAACAGTGGCCACGTGCCGCTTTCAAGACGCCGCGCGGCGAACAAAGCGACGTGGAATCCGGGCGTCGCGGGAGTCGAGCGCCGAAAGCGTTTTGTCCTCATCAATTAAGCGGCCTCGATCCACCTGCTGAGGAGATGCGCCGTCGTCCGACTTTACGACTCGCGCACTCGTAAACGAATAAATATCCATTTCTTCCGGTCGCCGATCGCGGCGTCTTCCATCGGCCAGCCGAACCCGCGAAGAGCCACTCGCCAGCTTCTTCACCTCTCATTTCCGCGTTTTCCGCGCCACTCGACGCTTTGGCGGCCCGTTGCGTAACTCGAGCCAGCGTGGCGCGAGATGGGATTACCGCGGCGCAGGCGTAATTGGCAGATTGATTACGGCCGAGGTGGAGTTGCAAGAGGAGGAGGTCAATGGACTCGCCGAGATCTGATTAGGAAAGCGAATGGGCTTGTAGGTTTGGGTTTTGGCTGGATGGAGAAGCGAAGAATGGAGGTGCAAGGCTCGTGAACAAGGAGGTCGAAAGGCAGAGCACGGTAAACTGCAATCGACTTGTGGCTCCTGTTAGAAGCCGTTTCTCGTCCGATTCCTTCTCGACTCTCCATCTCCCACAACCACCTCTAGTTGACAAATCACCTTCCAAACCAATCACCTGTCCCAACTCCTCATACAACATTCATGATCGTCAATTACCGGCGCCCCATCCGGCCCAATTAACCTCTATATCCAGCCTCTTGTCCTCAAACGGCTCCCGGAATCCCACACTTATCTCCACTCGCCTCTCGCGCACTGGCGCCAATTAAATCGCAAGTTTGTTCCTACAACATATAATTCAAATTTGCATAACGATCGAGAGGCGCGAGAGGGTTGAGTCGGGGTCAAAAGCACGCAATTACGCACTCGCGCTGGCTGACGCCACTTGTGGATATTCTCTCCGCAGTCCAAGTGGCACTTCATTGGCTAAACAACCGAAAAACAGCCGGGATTAGGGTTGAGGGGCTGGGGGAGTGGATTGGGAGAACTTCGGGGACAGTACGAGCGTGGGCACGCACAAAAGTGTACCGGAGAGTCTGGACGTGGATCACAGGGTGGCGCGAGAGTTGGGACTAATTGTAAGCGGTGAAAATCCAAGAAAGCTTAGAATATTTATTTGTAGAACAGAAGTCGAGATGTGCTCTGTCGTGCGATGGCAGCTCGACACAACTCTGATTCTGCCAGCAGTGGTACTGTCTCAAAGATCCGATTCTTCTCTCGTGAATGGCTTCTGAAAAACTTGAAACATTCAATCTGTAATCCTCAAAACCGCTCTCACTTTCGCTTTCCGGTCATCCTTCTCGCATCAAATCAATTTCGCCATTCCGCCTGATCCTCTCATCTCCAATCCCCTTATCCCGTGTAAACTCTTGGATCCAACTGCAATCGCGTGTTTTCAAAACAGGTAAACAGAAGCACAAATCGCGCGCGAGGCGCGAAACCGATTTTCCGGAAGATCGAGCACGCCGGCGCGTGCAATCCTAATCGGCGTGAACCCCCGTCGACTCTTCGGGAGTGCGGCGGAGTTGAAAGCGCCAAAAAATGATTAATGAAAAGCAAAGCGCGCCGGTTTGTCCTCATCGAAAGGGTAATTAGATCAATTGGAGCGAACGGGCCACCGTATGGTGCGCGCCTATGCAAATGAGCGACGTTTGGCGCGGATTTGAGATTTGGGAGCGGCGACCTTCGGCGGACAAATCGCCGATTTCGGAAATCGCGGCGCGAAGTGTTAAGCGCCGGCCGGGGAGAAACTGGATCCGACCGAAGGGACGAGGAGGAGGGGGACATAAAAGGCGAAGCGGATTCGAGAGGCGCCAGTTGGAGTCTGATGAGCATGAAGGTCGCCGGAGTAGTCGTCTGCGCTGTGCTGCTCTGCGGAATTGTTTGGGCCGACGAGAAGTCCGAGGAAGCGGTTCCTGAAGGATCTGGAGTGACCGAGATGCCGCTTCAGGGAGTTGGATTCCCTCAGGGGCATTTGCCTAATGGTACGGTTTGAAATTTGAAGAGTTTTTGTTGCTTTTATTAGTCAAGTCGAAAAATGGCGTTTGTCTTCCCAATTCATTCGTTTCGTTAAATTTTCCAGATGTTTTTAACTGAGCTTCCGGTCTTCTCAAATATTCAAATCGGCAAAAGTCCGCTTTTCAACTTTTTTCTTTCCATAATTTCCGGCATGCTCGTTGTTCCGAAACTCAAACGGGTCTTCCCATTAATCACTTTTTGTTTTCGCTCATTCCAGCGACCGGTAATCCTCGCAGATCAGGTTAATCCCACGTTTGCCCTTTTCAGATGGGGTTACGCTTCGTCCCATGAAGAAGGTTCGTCGTCCGATTAGCGAAAAACGTGAAGAGCGCCGCAAACGTCAGGATTACTATTACTACTACTATTATTACTATTGAGCAGAAGATCCAACCAGCGAAGATGTGTATATACATAACCCAGTCTAGCATAATCAAAATCAGCTCAATCGATTGTGATTTCTATGTAAAAATGTAATAAACGAACGTTTGCGTTTACATGTTGCTTTCAGTGTGATTCGACGCCAAAGACGCTGTTATGCGTGAAAAAGCTTTTTTTGCTACAGCTGCGATGAACTCGCAATTCCAAGGTTATCTGACCTGTCGCTTTTTTGTTAAGTGACAATTCTTGTGAGGAGCAAGACGTGGGCAATTACTTTGGCGACCTTTCAAATGCCCTTTTGCAAACGAGAACTTGTGGTTTTTATCGTTAGTCTTACAGGATCGCCGACACTACAAAAAAAGTTTAGATCCAAAGATCCAAGAAAATCCTTGAGGCCCAAAACGGCAAAACGATCACAAGTGGGGATGTGTAGGCACGGTTCCGCCGGATGACCGACTCGCGTGCGCTATCCGACCACTGTCACTGCGCGGGGACTTTTGCCTGCTGCCTTTCGGCCCTGAGCCGTCCATCCCTCATTATGCGACCAGCGCCTCCGGGATTCCTCCCGACGACCCTTGTCGACGCAGCGCTTGGCCTGGACGCTCGGTCTCCGCCGGCCACTGCCGACGGAAGAACTCCGCACCGCAACCCTTCCCTGCGCTCTGCCATCGAGAAGCCGATTCACAAGCGCCCGCCACGACGCCCGGCGGACTCGTGTCTCGTGAAATGCGGTTATATCGCCGTGGTCTCATTTGGGCGATGAGCGCTCGCTCGGCGGATGCGATGGGACTTTGTGATTTGTCACTCGAGATTTTCATGCCGTGGTTTGCCGATTTTCGCGCGTTTCTTGATTTCATAGCACTTCATATTGCGCATCACCTGGAGTTTATTTTGCATTTCCGTGTTTCTGTTCTTTCTATTATGACCACCTCTTTGATGGATTTGCTTGTTTTTGACCATCGACGCCTGTTTTCTTGGATTTTTGATTTTCGCGTTTGTTCCGGTGACACATTAATCTTCCTGCCGCATTTCCATTGAAAAGGTGTTTTCAGGCCTTCAAGACGACGGAACAGAAGCACTCAAGACCGGTAATCCTCGCCAACGGTTGCTTCACGATGCGTTCCGTTTTCCTCACACTGTTCGACGCCATTTCCGTCTTCAGTTACGACGGCCCTCGAAAATAGCTTTTTCGGATCTTTGGATCATTAAAATGGTATTCATATAAATCTTAAATAGCAATTAATTAATCGCCCATTGTAGGTCGAAAGAGCTCGACTTTGCTCGAAGAACGAGTTTGAAGATGAAGAAATCAGAAAGAAGATTCCTTAAACGCGATTCAAGGACTGCTGCATCTTCGACTGTTCTTCTGGCCTCTCCACACAGAAACTCGTCTTCGGAATTCCCACCTGCAGCCGGGCCTTCGGCCATTGCCGCCTGATTCAAGCCGTGATCCCGATAGTTCCGACGCACTTTTGGAATTTATGCGCTTGTTTATTCGCAATTCCGTTGCACGGTGTGACGCATTTCGCGAACTGCGAGGAAGTCCCCGAGGAGCAGAGATATTTAAAGTGTTTCTGAGCTATTTATAAACTGTTCCACCATTTTTGGAACTGGAACCACCCCGTTCTAGTGGAGGCCGTCGAGGTGCAAGTGGAAGGCACGAATTCGGAGAATCGGCCAGCGATTAATGTTTGTTTGATTTGTTTATATGATTTGATGAAGAGCGGATAAGGACGAAGGGAGTGCTCGGAGAAACGACCCTGGTTGCGGCCTTTAGACTGCTTTCGTGACGCGCTGGTCGAACGCGAAAGTACGTGAGGTAGGAAGGAAGGACAGAAGTATAAAGTTAGTCAACGTTGTTTGGGATTTTTCGTGCTTGAAGGAGCTCGCGGCGCTGTTTATGGCATAATCATTTGAAGGATTACTGGAGGTCATCCACGTATTTCCCGGGCTCCCAAACGGTCTTCGGGAAGTGCCAAACCTAACCCGGGGTATCAACTCCGGTGTAATCTTTGTTTCGCCTTAGTGCCGCTGTTGTTTTGCGCAATAATCCCCCGGAATCGACGAAATTCAATTGTCCCAATAAACACTTTTCCGACTTGTCCCAGTCACAACAATTCGGGGTGCTGTGGCAAACGCTCGTTTTCTCAAAATGGCAAAGAATACGGAACGTTTTCGGCTTGAAATTCATTTTTTCAAGTTTTGTATCCTCGTGTACTTTCTGCAGAGCGCCTCGCCGAATCTTTTTTTCCTTCGGCGAGATTGATATATGCGCGATATTTTGCCGAACTCCGACTTCTCGAAACTTCCCAAAAAGGTCTTCGTGCTTGTTCGGGCTTCGACCTCCCTTCCTAGGATCACTCTGGCCACTTACTCGCGTTAGCCCGAAAACTCCGCGTACAATCCATCTATTTCCGGCCTCTCCAAAACAAACAACTCCTCCGGGTCAACAATCAACTTGTTCTACGTGCGTCCAGGAAGAACCCGTTGTTCCCGGCGCCCTTTCGTCATTAAAATTACCATTTTTATTCAAATTCAACCCTCTAGGGACTCCAAGCGTCAAATTAAGACTTCTCAATCGACTCGGACCCATGCGGCTAAGAGTGCACGGGAGGCGGTGGGAGGACTCGGGTTGACCCGAAACTGAGAGACGTCCGAAAACCAAATTTGATTTTTGTTTCCTCGGCTTTCCGAGAGCGGATGTGTTTTTGGGGGAATCCGGTTAGGAGCATAGGAAGAGTGCGAGTAGAGGAAGTGGAGGGCCAGTCGAGATGACCTCCGTCGAGAGACGTTACCTGCCCCTTTCTAGGATCAAGGGGCCCTATTGGAAAATGTAAGTTTTTAGTTCGCTTTCAAAGATTTAAATTTTGAATCTTGAAACGAAGAAGTTCCGGAACTCACACTTCTCGTTTTCCTTTTCCAGTTCCGTTGTAACCGGACACCCGAAAGTGATGTTCTCCAGAAAGATACTTTCACATGACATCACGGCGTCAATCAAGTTTCGTCGCTCTCGAAAGCGTGAACTCAAACGGCGCGTGAGATTCCGAGTGTTTCTTGTTTTTGTTTGTTTCCGCTTCCCCACCACCTTTCGCCTCGCCTGGAATCGACGCTAATCTCCGCGGAACTCAGGTGCTTACGCAATCCGAAGACGTCTGCGACGCGCCTTATTTCAAACATCATAAAAGTTTAATTATTCCGCCTCTGGATTCCCCGTTTTCGCGTGTTTTCCTATTCTTTGAGCTGGTTCGAAAACACATGTTTAGCGTGGTTTCCGGGATCCCCCGGCCGTTCAGAGACCTCAAAATCTGCATTTCGGGTTCAATCAGCTTTCCCACCACCTCGATTTGAACTCTTCGTTTGTGTTAATCGTTTCTTTCAGGAAATTTGAATAAGCCCTGCTCGTTGAACCGAAAACGCGGACTTGAAGATTCTATGAACAGATTTTGTTGTTTCCATGCTCACAGCTTTTTTTCTAATTTACTGAAGACCCACACGTTCTGAGGGTGGAGAAACCCGGCTTCTGAAGACTTTGGCCTACTTTGGTGGCCAAGACTTTGGTAATTTTTTTTGGGATTAATTTAGATCTCACTGACAAGTGAGGGTGTCGGTCAGATGAAACCTTTCGATCCCCGTCCAGCCCTAATCAGATCTAAACTTAACACAGTCTTTCTCAGTTCTGTCGCCAGAACAAATGCATCGTTCCGAGTATCTCCGAAGCTCCGTTTACCCAATCGCCACCGCAAATTGCACATTTCACGTTTTCGAATGGCTACAAACGTTTAATCCAAAGTGTTTATCTTCCTTCTTCGTCTCCGCCTGCACGCCTTTCCATAAAATGCGCGTTCTTGGGTTCCACTGGAAACTATAGAATGGTTGAAAGGACTGTGGTCAGCTGAGTTTCTGGGCCAGTGCTTGTTTTGTTCCGTTTAGAGAAAAACACCAAACGCGAATGTTTACCGAAATACAATCCTTGATTCTTCCCGTTTTTCAATTTGATTTGATCCTTGGGACACGTTTTTGATGCCACTTTGTTGAAGTACCTCTCGCTCGCTCGGATCTCCCCCACATAAAACACTTGAGACGTGTGCGCCGCGGATTTCGGCGTTTCTTGCGCCTATTTATAGTTAGAACGGGGGTTTGAGTCGTGGGAGGATGAGTGGCCGAGGCGGCCGAGGGCTTATGGAGCTTTAGAAACGCCGTTGAAACTTAAGAACGCAAGATAATCAATTTACTTCGACAGAATGCGTTTTAGCGGATCTCAGCTGCAGCGAAGAAGGTCAAATAGTGTTAGATTCAGTTGTGATCCTAGTTCTACCTCAGGTGCAATGTTTTCAGTTCCTGATGTTTCCTTCTGCCCTCCATAAGTCTTCCCCAACCCGCCCTTCTATCTCGAATTCATAAACTCTCTTCTCTCCCCATGTTTCGGGCATTCCGCCCTCTCAAAACTCGGGTCCAAATGGTCTCCAGCGTCCCATCGTCGCCATTCCCGTTTTCTTCTCAATTTCGTCTTTTCGCACGCGATAAGCGATCGCTCCAAGGCGCTTCGCTCGTCGTTCCTCTTCCTCGGTTTAATCCAAAAACGAATTAATTTCGACTAAACTTTTGGCGCGTTTTTCGGCGTCGGAGTCGTTTTCGAAGCACGTTTTTGTTGATTCCCGCAAGGTCGTCAAACAGCTCCAGAGGACAACAGCGGCGCTTCCGAACTTGAGCGTTCAACCAATCGGCGATGAGTTGCAATCCGAGATTATTGCAGCGGTTCCCGTTTCGGTGTTTTCGTTCCGGACGAACCCAAAGTCCTCCCCCACTCGAAGGACCTTGTTTACTCGAACTTTCGGGTGCTCCGGTATTCTCGAGATATCCTAACACGGATGCCCTGATGCTCACGTCCTGGATATCCCCTGTCCCAATTATTTGCTCTGTCCCAATAAAATTTCCCCTTCCTCTCGCGTCGACCTTTACGTCCTCCGTTCACCACTTAATTGCAATTTGCACGCGAATAAATCACTCGAGAACTTTTCATTAGAAGCCGAAACGGGTCCAGAGGAGACTCGAATCTGCCCGCCGAGCTTCTAAACTCGATTAGCCGCCGCTCGAAAGACAAAATAAGAACCGATGATATCATCTGGATTTGTTTTGCGCGTCCTGCAACTCTCGATTGACCCTTCGAGGAGCTCTTTGCCCTCCGAAAACAAATTCGGAGACCGCAAAAACATTTGAGTGCGCTTTGTTTGGAGGTTCCCAGGAGGCGTGGGATGAGTGGGAAACTGGGGGCGGCAGACGATTGGGTGCGTTCTGGTCCAGCGGGCGACTGGGTTTTGCAATCCACATATTCCCGAACTCCAGGGTTCTCTCCAGTTCAGCGTGGATTTCTGGACTCGAGATTTAGAGTCTTGCGTGCTCGGCCGTTCTCCACAAACACCATTAAGCTCGTTTGCACCTTGAAATGCGGTTTTTATGAGTCTCCGTCTGCAGATTTCTAATTGTCTTTCATCTAGTTTCTCCGCTTCTTTATCCGGTCTCTCCCTTAGCAGAAATTCCAGAGATCCATCCTCTTTTTGGCCAAAAGAGATAATGTTTGCTTTCCAGTTCTCCCTCGTCATACTTCCCATTAATCTTGGTCCTCCAAAGTCACCAATGAACTCCACCCCCGAGAACATAAACACTTCACTCTGTCTCAGTTTCCCCTAAAAGGTCATTCTCGGCTTCTTCAGCCATGTGCCCTTTGGCCTGCACCTCGGGATTCCGTGACTCTTGACAACTTTTCGACTCCGAAAAGCTCGTCATGACCCGAACCAAAATAAATTCAAGATTTTAAGAAACCGCGAACGGTCCCAAGGCGTGTTCGGAACGTGTTTTGCTGAATTAAGCACTTCGCAGGCGCCCACGGATATCGAGTTCTGTCGTCGACCCGAGATTGCTCTAAACAAGATTAAGAAGAAGTGAGTCAGGCTAGAAAGGGCTACGCTGTTTTGAGCAGACCTCAATGGACGTTTCCAGAATTGAGGATGTTTTCAGCAAGTGCAGGAGGATCGGAGCGTGCAACTTGTGAATTTCTCGATTTTGCGGGATTTTGAGTCTCTCTGTCCGGGTATTCATAGATTAAAACACATCCGACTCGCTGCTTGCCTCCGATCTGGGTAGAAGCTCTCGTGCCAGAGACCAGAGATTCGCCTCTCGTGATCTCTTTTGTCCTTCTGGTAATTCGAGTTCTCTTCTGTGTACATAACGGCGCTGTTTTCGCGCAGGTTTCATTTCGCCTTCTAACGTGTCACAACCAGTCTCCGGGTCCAATCTCTTCTCCTCTTTCTCCGGCGTTCCTTTTCCCACTCAGATTCCCGCCGATAATCTCCAATTTTCTTCGGAAACGCGATCTTTGTTTGAGTTCGGGATTCGCTCGGCTTCCCAAAGTTGATCCTGTCGATTCCCACACTCGCCAAACCTCGAAACCGTCGTCCGATCGGCCAATTGTGGGCCCGTTAGGCGGTGACGTCAGCGGGAGACGCTTCTGGCACTGACAGCGTTTCGCCCTCCGAAAACATCCCAAAATTGTCATTTGCATATTCGCGATGACGCAAATTGTCCGCCACCCGCGCGCCCTGAACGGGATTTACGGTAGCCCGAGGTCGGCGGGTCGCCGACGGCGCGCGAGTGGTAATTAGAAGCGAAAGGGTAAACGAGTTGATTGCAGGAGGAAAGAGGACCAGATGGGAAACGAGGCTTCGACTGGACTCGCCACTTCCGGAGGCCAGAAGAGTCGCCGGCTGAGCCACGATCCGACCATGGAGACGCGGAGGCGATCCAAGGGAAATCTCCGTGAACAGCATGCGCAGGAGTCCACCGAGAGGTAAGCGACGTTACAGCTTCAGAATCACGAGATCTCCGAAGGGTAGCTTGAGGGTAGTGCGGAGCAAAGTTCCACTTTCCGTCGCTCTTCACCCCAGAAATTAAAATTCCCGATTCGTATTTTCGGTGCACTTGTGGCCACTTCCTCAGATTCAGTTCCGCCTCAGCTGCAAGTGGCTCCTCAAAACTCCTTATAAACATGTTATTGTTTTGGGTTCATCGGCCTCGCCGTCAGGATCCATTACTCGGCTATGAGGACACTAGCAGACTGAGTTCTTAAGACAGGGTAGTTTCATAATGCGGCTGTTTTGTCACATCCATCAGTCTGTGCGTCGCCGGAATTAGGTCTTAATGACGACTGAGCGATCCTACAATTACGTTGAGCTTTGAGTTTCAAGGTTCGTTTTGGATTTTCTTGCTGCCTTATATTGATTTGGGATAGATTCCTTGGTATTCCCAAGATTCCTCTTTATACATAGTCTATTCCCTCAGATTAGCTCAGTACCTGGTTCCTCCCCTCCGCGATCCCCGTTTCGTGTTAACGAAGGGTCTCTAAACAAATTACAGCCAGCTTTTTGTTCCTCCAACTTTGCCTTTTCCTTCGCCCACTTCCGCGCCGACCTTCCAACTCAAAACACTCAATTCTCTCTTCGCTTGTTTCAATTTAAATTCGTTTTTGTTTCTCGTTTTCACGCGGTCTAATTATTGGACCGGACGCCGCGCGACCCGCGAAACGCTCTGTTTTCCAGAAGAGAATTATGCGAATTAGAGGCACCGCGGAAATCCGCGTGGATTCGAGCGGATTACGGTAGATTTGTTGTTGTTTCGGGCGCATTTCGTGAGTGAGGACGGCAATTAAGGCAAACCTTGGGAATTGCTAGAGCTAGTTGTGATGTAGAGGATTCTCGGATCTCACGGAACTCCCCTCAAAGAGATTGAGATGTTCCAGGCGTCTCCGAAGGTTCCTCCTAATACCTAAAGTGACTTTCCGCTTCTTTTCTGTCGTCATGTTTTCGGCCGTCTGCTCTTAATTTCAAATGGAATTGCTTAGGTTCAAACCGCGCGAGGGTCTAGACGCAGCGACAAGAGCGTCAAAGAATAAGAATTAGTTCTCTTTTGCCGCCGCCCCAAAACGAAGAAACACAAATTGGGTGATTTGTAGTTCGTAGTACCGATCTCTGGACGCCGATGGATAGAATCACAGCCACCTATCTCCGGAATCACAAATCAACGAAATAGGCAAAACATCGCCTCTTGCCGTTAACCAAACGGTTCCCTGGAATTCCTAGTTCTGCTCCTGTTTCCATTGCACCCCAGCAGGACCAGCTTACCGGCTTTAAGGACTCCCAAACTACATCCGCGCGCTTGTTTTCCTGCAAATCCGCCTGCCAAACAAGCTCTTCCACCTTCTCCGCCGTTGGCACGTCTTCGAATCCGAGATTCGCGCTCTGATAGGACCTCTATCCAGATCTCGCTTATCCTCGATCCGGCGCTCGTCAGCCTCTTCATCAACTCGGGAATTCGCTCGCCTTCCGCCTGACTTCCGCCGACTTTTCGGCGATTCCCATCCTCTTCAAAAGTGTTTTGCGCCTCTCTCGACTGTCGCCTCGGATTTCGTCCGCCGAGCTCATCTCCTCCGTCTTCGCCTTATTTTCCACCTCCGAATGGACGTCGAGTACTACGACGACCGATGGCTTCGGGCGCCTTCCAGCTTCCCCCACCGAAGGTACGCACGGCCAAATCTCTGTCCCACATGTTGATCCTTCTCAGAGAGTTACGCAATCTGAAATTCAAAAAAGCGTTAATCCTGGGTCCTGTTGCCCAACAGCTCGACTACCCATAAGGAAGTCATTAAAAGCGACCAGTTCCATAAGCCTCTTTGCGCGTTTAAACCCAGGCGCGCCCCTATTTTTGTCAAAACTGCGGCGATCGCGCCTTTCGGGCTTCGGGCTACAGATTCGCCTCTCCAACCTTTCCCAACTTAGTCCTTGTGCCTTCCTTCGTTCCTAAAGTCGCCTTCCGCTCGACGTCGAGATTCAAGTAAACAAAGATGATTACTTCGGGCAATTAGGTTCGGGAGACGTCAAACTCCAATTTTTGTTATTTTTATCGTCTGGAGAATCAGAAGAAAGGCGGAGGAGGTCGAGGCCTTGTTTTGAGATTCGTGGTTCTGAGTCTTTCCCGAATGACGGTTTACTAGGTTCTTGATCTGGACTTATTTGTCTTTTTGAACTTTCGGAGGTGGTGAGGGGAGTAAGTGGCAGCACACATCGTCCCAACGTAAACAAGCTTAAAATAACTCCGATTTTCAATTTCCTTTCCACGATCTTTAAAGTCTTTTCAGCAGCGACTCCGGTTACGGTCATCTGATGGTCTTCCAGAAGAACACGCGTTCCACAAGTCAATCTCGCCGATTCCAGCGTCAGCGTTCCCGAGATAGCGATGAGATGATGGCCACCATAGGCACAACTACTTCTGGCACTTCTTCCCTGGGATCCCAATACGGGGATTTCCTCGCGATCCCACAGCACGTCGAAGGCGGCCTTCAGGTGCCGAAGGGACAGATGCCTCGCAAGGGTTCCTACCAGGGAACCGCACGGGAACTAATTGTAGCCGCAGCTCTTGGCGCCGATCGTCGTCGGAGCAAGTCGCTCTGTAATCAGCAGATCAAACCTGCGGAGAATCCGCCCAGCTTGAAGGGCTGCGCGACCACTTCCAACGGGTCCGCTAGCACTTCACGACGCTCCTCGAATGGACTTCTCCCTTCGATCACCCGACTTCGAATCCAGCAGTGCTACAAGGCCGCCAAGTAAATTCTCTTTCTTCCTGAAAAATACGAAGATTAGTTCGACGCTCGACGGAGCACAAAATCTAAATTGCATCTTGTATTTTGAAGATATCAAAAGGACGCAGAACTTCCCGCGCGTTCGTTTCCAATTCAAGCGAATCCCAAATGACGTCACCGCAATGGTTTTTTCATAATCTTCTTTTCTTTTAGGCCCACAATCGGACAGCAGATCATCAAACGTGCATGCAGTCTTCGCTCGGAAATGCGCGCCTTCATCTCGCATCTTCCAGAAGAATCCGTCGATCAAATGGGGAAAGACATCTTCCAGCTGATTACGCAGTCTGTTGGAAGCATTGATGATCCGGAGAGGGTCGGTTTCGGGTGCCGAACGGCTCGAATAATGCCTGAAATGATTTCAGATTACGGTCCTTTCCCAGCACTACGGCGAGAAACAAGCGGAACTTTGCGCCGTCGGTTTCCGACCCGAATTCTTCTCCGCCATCGCTGACGCCTCAATCGCAGAGTGCGTTCGTCTTGACAATGGAGCGCACAAGCGTTGTGAAACGCTCCTCGCCTGGAGCCATCTTATGGAGAGCATGTTCAGTTCCACGCGAGATGGCTACTATGCGAAGATCAGGTATCAGCGACGACTTTCGCTCCCGCAGCATCGAATGAACCTCGTCAAGCAGTCGAGCTTCGAGATCCGCACGGCGAGTCTTGATAGCGCCTGCTAGATCCGCTGAAGTTCCGAGAGTTATCCGGCGTTATGGGTTTCGCGATCTCTGTGACGGTTGTTGTAAATACAATAGAACCTGAACTTATTTAAACGTTTAAATAAACCTGTTTGGCACCATGAAAGCAATCTTGCCTCCCTCGCGTCTTCTACTCGAAGCCACAGTACGAATCAGCACAACACCGTTAGGAAAAGTCGCCGGCCACACACAATACTCCCCTTTGCAGTCGCTCATCCTCTCGCTCGACCGCTCCTCGCGCACCGCTTTTCTCAAATGAATTTTCCCAGGTCTGAAGTTGGTCTACAGACGCGCTGACCGTTTACCAGCGACGTCCAGATGAATCCGACTCATTCCCCATCGCGAGTCGTCTTCCGAGCGGCTGCGTCTGAGCTTCCGATGGCGACCCCAACTGGCAACAGAATAGTCAAAGGCGGTGACACGTGAGTCCACATTTCCCTTGTTCTTCCCTTCTAATCGCGAGTTTTCAGCTTCTTTGATAAATACTGGTCTGAATGTAGCCTCGATGATTCATGGGAGGCAGTAAGTGGTCATTCTTTCTGAGTTTCGCAAAATCTGTTTCATTCAAGGGCACAGAGAAACAAGAAGACTCGCCGAAGTGTTCCCCCACACAGCCCAGGTTTTTCAACCAGAACCTGACTCCGGTCACGAAGAACGCGCGGATGGCTGAGAGTGCAGAACGCCAAATTCTCCGACGGCAAATGACAACCCGTTTGAAGCTTCATCGAGCTCATTCGAGAAAAGTCAAAAGGTAAGTAGTTGAACCCTGTTTATTTGTGGCTGATCGTGATCTTTCCAGAGCATGCGAAGAGCTCACTTTATCTGGCCGGATCCGAGCCATGCTGCGCCGCCTCAAGGCGTTTTTCAAGTTTTGAATGATTGTAATACACCGATTATAAATTTGCGCTTTATTTATAGTTTGAATTAATAAAATCTAGAATTAACCACAATAATATGGGCAGTTATCGCGTCACGGCTTGGCGAAGTTCAGTGCCTTCATGATCGATTCGGCGGAATCGTTGTTGTCGTCGATCAGCTTCGCCGTGTACTTCACCAAGTTGTCTATGAGTTCCGTGACGTCCAAGAAGTTCGCTGCGATAAGGAGGTATGCGATATCGTCAATGGGGATCTAAAATTGCAACTGTTTAGATGAAGACGCCGAACCAAGAATTATACCTCCGTGAACATCTTCTGGTCCGCTTCCGGGATCTTCAAAACGTAGCGGTTCAGCTCACGCTCCTTCTCGTCCACCGGCGCGTCCTTCTCATGCAGAATCAACCATTCCTGGATCATCTTCAGATGCTTCTCCGAGCAGTTCTCCACCGGAATCGGCGCAGGCTTCCCAACGGCGTCCTCCGACTCAAAGCCGAGGTCTTCGAGGAGCGTCTTGATGGTTCCACTCTTCTTCGCATGCCGCCGCTTTATCGTCACGATCGTTTTCTCCTTCGTGACCAAATCTATCGTCATGTCGTCCATTTTCGCGATTCTAATCGAGCTTTGAGTGGAAAGTGAGCGCGTAAACTCTGTGTTTCTCCATCAATGCGATGCGCGTTGGCGTCAAAGTGCAATTTTCGCATCAAAACTGCAATGCGTTCTTCTCGAAAGTCCGAAAACAAAGAACTTTATGCGGAAACGGATCAGTGACAACAGGCGTGAACTTCGAGAGCGAAGTTCTCGGTCGTCCTCTGGCCTTCGGTGGACTTCACGAGCGTATAGCTTCCGAACTTGTACGCGTCGATATTTGCTTGATACGCCGTAATCTGCGTGAATGATGGAGGGCAGTTTCCCAGGGAGAGAATACAGTAACCTGTATCATTTTTTGAACGGGGTTTGTTCTTTTGGACTTACCTTTATCATTCACTAACCATCCGGGCAAACCAGGAACTCCATCGCGTCCAGCCATCCCTTTGGCACCGGGGATTCCGGGGTTTCCTTGGTCGCCTTTGATTCCGGTCGGCCCGATATGCCCAGGAGGTCCAACCGGCCCTTGCACTCCTGAAAACACAAAAAGGTTGAACATGTAGAATAGAATTGCAAACCTTGAGGCCCCATGGCACCTGGCATTCCTCGCTCTCCTAGCGGCCCGGCTCGTCCAGGGACACCATGTATTCCTGAAACCTAGATGATTAGCCCCATAACTATTGCTCACAAATCTCACCTGGTTCTCCTTTCTTTCCGGGCATTCCGGGAGTGCCAGGTCGTCCGCCTTGGCCCTCGCCTCCCTTTGGTCCGGGATATCCGGGCATTCCTTGCTTCCCGTCAACTCCGGGCACTCCTTCAAGGCCCATTTCGCCCTTATCTCCCTTAATTCCAGGGATTCCAGGCTCGCCTGGCCTGCCTGGACGTCCCGTATCTCCCTTGACGCCCGGGACGCCCATCAGCCCCTTTTCGCCTTTCACTCCGGGCCAACCTTGCGGTCCGGGATCTCCCTTAAGTCCCGTAATGCCCATCGCTCCCATCTCTCCTTTCATTCCTGGAAATCCCATATCTCCTTTCATTCCTGGTGCGCCGATGGCTCCGTCTTCTCCTGGAACTCCTGGGTACCCTGGCTGCGAATTCATATAGACTCGTCCTTCGAGAAGCCTCAATTGCTAAAGCAAAACATAGGTTAGTAGCAATATCCACAAACACAAAAAGTCGAAAGAGAACCCTTCGGAGCAATTCCTCACACGACCCTCTCACCTGCATCACAGCGTGTATATCATTTGCATGGCGCTCAATCTGCTCCTGGAGGCTTCGGATCATCTGCGGACTCGCGTAACCACATTGGGAAAGACAAGAGATCAAGGAGGCGATTAAGATGATCTCCCTCGAGAAACCCATCGTCGACGCGTCGCTCTGCTCGGAAAGACGAGAGTGATTTCTCGGAGTCTTGTGGAGGACAGCTGCCGGGCGTCGTCGTAATGTTCGACGCGAATTTTTTAGTATTCAAACTCTGAATGACATTCAATTCAAAACAGAATTTTAAACCCGTCGGAAGACGAGAAAACCTCTCGAAATCTCTCAAATGTTGCATAAGCTGCTTAATGGCCACTTCAACGGCGACACCATAAACATGTTGATCGAATCCTGGGCGTCTTCAAGATCCAAATGGCGATCATAGATCACAAGGACGAATGGGCCGTGCTCGAGGAAGAACTCCAATCGCCGCATTGTCCAAGGTTGATCGATTTCGGATCACTCAACCGATGAGATCGCTTTTCTTCGTTTCGCTCTTCTTTTCCGCGATTTTCTTCGTCGGCGTCTTCACGCAGTACGACGACGATGAATCCGGCGGGTTTTCGCAGCTGAAAAAGGTAAGATAAGGTTCGGAAATTTCAAGAAATCAAGTACCTCCGCATTCAGCAAGTCCATCGCCTTTCAACGCGCCTCGACCAGTTCTTCGATCAGCTCGATGAACTGACTCGTCGAGTTCAATCCCTCCAAGCAGCCGTGAGTGGGACTCTGAAAGAGGATCTTGAGTTAATGGTGAATTCCAGGGCGAAAGAGAAGAAGAACGTCATCGCGAAGGAATCTCCGAGATGAGCGAGTGTAACGCCGCGTGTCAGGGGCCTGCTGGCCCACCAGGGCCTCCAGGATTGGAAGGCGCTCCTGGTTTTCCCGGACTTCCAGGAGCCCCGGGAACATGTTCGTGTGAATAAAATGGATCTTGCTATTTTTTGCTAAAATAAACAACTTGTGAAACCCAAAACGACAAAAGATCCGGGCTGAGCCGGGGATTGATCCCGGGACCTCTCGCACCCTAAGCGAGAATCATACCACTAGACCACTCAGCCAACGAGCAAACAATTTCCCTAGACTCTCAAGTAGCGGACAAAGCAAATTTCGAAATTCAACTTTCGCGTCAAGACCCCAACGACCGCACGCACCGACGAACGAGCGAGTCGAATTTCGTGGGCGAAAGCATCGCTTAGACTTATTTCAGGAAGCAAGCAGTCTGTCTGGACAACAACCAGTCTGGCTGCTCGCATCGCATTTTGTGTCTACTACATATACATCATCAGTCTGCCTTGAAGGCAGTTTTGCAAGATCCATTTGAAGTCTCGTTTTCGAGCAGTTCGGTCGTGTCTTCGCTCCGGTCACTCGCTTTGGTTAGTTTTCGAGTCGACGAAATCTCCAGTTTTTCAACAAACTTTGATCCAGAATGTCTTATTGGTGAGTTTCAGCGGCGAACTCCTGGAGACTCATGACATCACATCGTTTAGGCCACCATCAAGCAACATGATGCCATCTGCCGGATCGGAAACGACGTCTTCGTCATCCGAATCCCAAGCAAATCCTGCGTGGCAGAAAGCTCAAGCTGCCCTGAGCAGCGTTGTCAAGAAACCCGCTGCTCCTGCTGTTGGAAATTACGCAATGGATCCGGCTTACGCTGCTGCCCAGCAGTACTGCATGCACAATCCTTATGCTAACGGTAGGAAAATAGCTTTTTATGACGTTTGCTAAATAGATTTTATAGCTTACAATCCGTATGCCTATGGCGGTCACTTCCCTGCCTACAACCGTCCTCCCCAACCACCTTCGATGCCCCAAGCGCCTCATCCGGTAAACCAAGCTCCAGCCGTTATTGCCGCTCGTCCTCAACTGCGCCTCAACACTTCAGGTTCCGCTCGCCCTCCTGTGCAACAGCTTGCCTTTCGCCCAAACATGAGTTCACAACATCGAGGTAGAATTTACAGCCTGATCAATGATCGTCAATTTTCATTATATAATTTAGGCCCGCGTCCAGCAACCAACAGTTCTCCTAACGTCAGTATCAACGTGGGAGGACCTCGTGTTCAGTTCGACTATGCAGCGTGTTTCAACACTGCACCAAAGTTTGTCAACGAATACGTTGCTGGATTCGGCATGGTACCGAAAGCACTGAAGTGAGTCAATACGAAATTGAAAAAAGCATTTTAATGAAATATGTTTAGGGAGTACATTGAGCGTGCTCGCCAAAATGTTCACACAGAGGAAGACAAAGCTAAGTTGGAAGAGTATTTGAAAGAACGCGCGAACCCTCTTTTGAACGCGGGCAGCGCCGGTAGAGTGGACTGGGCCAAAGAGCCTCTCCCACACACGATAGGTTTTAAGTTGAAAACGGGTTCATGGACTCCTGCTAGCAAGCTGAAGTCCGAGCTCGATGCTGTCCACCGTCGGGGAGGTTCTTCGACTTATTCCTTTGAGATTTCCAACAAGAAACCTACGTCTTTCCCAAGTGCCAAGAATGTTTTCAAGTCACCGCAAAAAGGGAGTAAAGTCAATGGTGACTCGTCCCATGATGAGCGCGACGACGAATTCAACCGTAGGGGAAGAAAGCGCCGGTCGCGGTCAAATTCCACCTCGTCGTCCACGTCTCACGGTGACTACAGCAAGAGCTTTAGGAAGAACTTCGGAGAATCTGGCTGTCCAGATTTGCAGGTTGGTATCATTGGGTTTCTATTTTGAGTTGGAATATTGGGGAACGTGTGTAATTTATTTTACTGTCAAACTGAGTTTTAAATTTTGGGTTGTTTATGGGTGTTTTTCTCTAGCTCACGAGCAAGAAGAAGAAGAAGCAAACGAAGAAGCAGAAGCAAAAAGAGGCGAAACGTGCTGCTGTGACATCGCCTGTTGAGAAAACGACAAAGAAGCAGAAGCGTTGGGAGGTCGATGAAGGTAATGACGGAGGTGTCAGTAAGAAAGAGGAGAGGGCGCGCAGGTTCGCCCAAGATGCCAATGTTGAAGCAGCGAAGCGTGCAAGGATGGATGCAGCGCGCCGAACGGTCAATTGGAACTCGCACCAGTTCCGGATCGAAAAGCGTGCGGGTGGTTTTACTCGTCGTTCTCACACAATCATCGTTGGATGCTGTCCTGATCTGGAGAAACGCTTCTTCAGATTAACCTCAGTCAGTTTTTGGAGGTTTTGGCGTTATACTTGATACCTTGAAATTTAGGCACCTGACCCAGCGACAGTCAGACCACTTCAAGTTTTAGAAAAGTCGCTTCAGCACGTGAAACAAAAGTACCACAAGGGGGCTGACTATAGATACATGAACGACCAGTTAAAAAGCATCCGGCAAGATCTCATGGTAAGCAGTTGGTTGGGATTATGATTATCAAGTTCATTTTGTAGGTTCAAAGGATCAGAACGAAATTCACCGTTACTGTTTACGAAACCCATGCCAGAGTGGCTCTTGAAAACAAAGATAAGGAAGAGTTCAACCAGTGTCAAAGTCAGCTGCGGTTGCTGTACAAGGAAATTCAAGGATGTGAAAATCAATTTGAATTCACCTGTTACCGCTTACTCTACTACATTTACATGGAGAACACATTAGGTATGCTGTGAATAGAATACTTACCGTGTATAGCAGGTCTTCTTTCAGATCTTGCTACTTTACTTCATGAACTTCCAGATGGAGCACAGAATGACGAGCTTATGAAGTTCGCTCTGGATGTGAATACGGCGTGGTCCGTCGGAAAATTCTCGAAATTGTTCGATTTATACAATGCCGCTCCCAAAATGGCGTCGTATGTCATGGATCTTTTCATTGACAGGGAAAGGAAAAACTCTCTGATCACGATTTTGAAGGCGTAAGTTCTGTACAATGTGTTAACTTTTTAAACGCGTTCTTTCAGGTATCGTCCAGGGGTCCCGGTCGCAATGGTCGCAGAGAGGTTAGGGTTTTCAGAAGAAGCTGCCGCAAAATGGTTGACGGAGAAGGGAATCGCCAGCTCGGTAGGAGGGACAATCGACTGCAAGGTACACGTGAACACGGTGTTAAACTAGTCGTCCTTCAATTCGACTCTGCAATGCGGGTAGTCTTAGGGGGGGAACTTGAAAAAGGTACTATTGAACCAAAACAACAGTTAAACTGATGTGGTTTACATTTGTCGTTTTTGCCAGTTCGTTCATAAAGGTCGTTTCGGTGGTTTGTTGTGTAGTGTGCATATTTTCATTTTCAATAAAACATGTTTATTTATTACGTAGGGAATCTTTGAGAGCAACTAAATATTTCTCGTAACATGTGATGCGCGGCGATCTGCACAACATCATCACTTGCCCCCTGAGGCGGAGTGGATTGAAAGAGGTTGTAGGGTGGTGTTGGGTTCAGTAAGGAGAGAATCTGCGGGAAGAAGAAGGCTGGAGAGAAGTGGCCGAGGCACCGTTGGCCGCCGTGGGGATCGCGACGGCGCCCGTGGGCGAAGCGGCGGTCCGGTTGCTCTGCGCTCCGCCTATCCCCATCGTCCTACCGATTAGCACACTGCAAAACGAGGAATAAGCGTTAGATTCGACAAAGGGAAATGGGGTACTGTAAGCGGAGTCGATTCTCGGATTTATTGGCCAAAGACTCGAAGAACATCGTCGTGCTCACCTATTATTGTACAGCTGGTACTGGTTCAGGAGGTCGATCTGGGACTGCTGCTGGGCGAGCTGCTTGTCGTCGATGAGGCCCTGCCAGAGCATCGCCGTGGGGTCGCCGGAGATCGTTTGGTCCGTGGAGGTCGCGGAGCTCAGCGAGGTTGCGGTTCCAGCAGCAGAAGCTGCTCCGGGCATATAGGAGCCGCCGGTGGCTGGGGCGGAGTTGAGAAGAGCTGAAAGGAGCGCGATTAGCCCCGGAGAGGCCGGAGGAGAGGGGATCGAAGTTGGGATCCGGCGACGGAGTCGTCGTGCGAGTGGAGTGAGGAGAGGACGAAGGAGAGTCGGGGTGCATACCTGTCGTAGAAGCGGTCGAGAGTCGGGGAACGGCAAAAATGGATTGAACTCTAGCCAACTGAAATAAGCATACACACAGGATAGGATTGGAATGGGAGGGTTCAGGGTCGGGAGGTCCGTTCAGGCATGCATCGATCGTTTAGGGATCACGACAACAGGTGTGGGTGGATACACGCCTCCAGGAAGCTTCGGAAAGCAGCGGAAAGAAGGGACGAAAAGAGGTTAGAAAGGGGCTTCCGAGGCCGAGAGAAACGCCACGAATTTGGGATTTCGGGGGAGTGGGCGCAGGGGTCAGAGAGAGCTCCGAAAGACAAACGAACCTCGGGATTCAGGTAAGGCGCGTAAACAGCCGCGGCGGCCGATTGTTGCTGTTGCTGGAGAGTTTGGGACTGGAGGAGAGTGTTGATCGCGTGCTGCTGGGCCGCGGCCATCGCGGCCGAATTCGCAATCAGAAGTGGGTCGAAGTTCGGCTTCGGCTTGTAGGGAAGCGTAGCGCCCTTCGGCGGCGCCTCCAGGAGAATCTGGCAGATCTGCTGCATGCAGGCTACCAGCGAGTCCAGCGTCCCCGAAATGGTCACTGCACGCTCCGTGGAACCGGGGAGCATCTCGCTGGCGACCTGTATTGAAGCTCCGGTTTCCTAAAACGATTAAAACGTGACGCTTACTTCCAAATTTCAGATCCTACGTCTCTGATTTGCTTGATTTTGGACCCGCTTTTGCCGATGAGCGAACCGCACTGCGTGGCTGGAACGATGAGACGCATCGTGATCGGCGGCTTGTTCGCTGTTCGGTTGGGCTGCGCTTGCATGTCCTGAAATAAGAATGATAAAAGTCAGATTATAGAACGCCTGAGTACAGTAACCACAGGGTCTGCAAAATTCGTTTTTAATGTTTATGACGACCTATAAATATTCGCTTATCGCGGTCATTCGAAGGAATCAGAGACTACTTTATGTTTTAACTCGGTTTTGTAGCTTCTGATCACCATTCAAAATGCAAAATAAGGAGGAGTTTCTCCACGTCAGCTTGCTAACGCCTTCAATTCCTCTCCAAAATGCCGATCTGGATTTCAGATAAACGGTCAATATTTTCTCAAAACTGCATTCCTCCTCCGCTGAGCAAACAACCTATTTTTCTTTTTTTCTGAATCACACAACGCGAAATTCCGAGAACCTCAAGTACACCCAGCCGCTTTCAAATCCTCAAAACTCACATCTTGGAACTTTTGGCAGATCATGAGAAAGGCCTTGTTGATGGTCTCCGTGCTGCCGGTGATTGTGACGATTCGCTCCGGACAAGACCCGTCAGAAATGTTGATTTTGGCGGCGGATTGGTCGCGGATATACTTGATGTGGTCTCCTCGCTTCCCGATTATGCTCCCGACTTCCTGAAAAAGGATTAGAAGAGAGGTTCTGGGATCTTGGAACTCACCTTGCCCTGCATGAGCAGCCGCACCGTTAGGAGCATCGACATCTGGGGCGTAGTGGAAGAGGGCGACGGACCGAGATTCTGCGCTAGATCCATCTGCAAAACGGAAAATGAGAAGTGGTAAAGGGCGCTGGTAAGAAGGCGACTGCTGACAGGCACTCGACGCTATCAGGAAGCGCGTGACAATGATAAAGAAAGTCGAAGGGACGAAGCCGAGGCGAGGTCGACAAAAGCGGAGAAGAAGCGAAGATCACGAAGTGCCGAAAACAATGCGGCCGCGGCGGTCGAAAAAAGCCGAATTTCAATATAAATTTGATTTGGCGCCTTTGTTTTTAAAGAAGCGCGCGAGGGACGAAGACGTTGAGGGGAGCAGAGCTCGGCTAGTCGCCGGAGTCCGGCGGAAAGTGGAATTCGCGGGACGAAGAAGACGTGGGTAATGCAGCGAACGACGGAAATCCAATCAAAACCCGCGGCGACAAACGAAGGACGCGTCCTGAGCCGAGGTTAATCGCGCTGCAGCGGATCCGGAAAAGGTGGCGGAAGGCGGCAGACGGTCGGAAAAGCAGTCCGGAGTTCAAACACTGTTAATCCCGGCCGATCTGAGGTCACGCGGCCCAAAGTAAACAAATCCGCCGAGGGGTGGTTGGATTTAAAAGATACAAAACGTGCCACGACGTTTTAAGCGCTTAGCGCAGGTACGGAAGCGACGATAAATGATAGGTTTGCTGGTTGTTAAGATATGAACGAATCGAATTGGCTCTTGAACTCCTAATAAAGCCTACTGGAACACGGGAAACCGGAGACGGAGGTCAAAAGGCCGTTCCAGCCCGGTCAGTGGCTTCTTCGTTTCCTACGCGCCCGTCTTCGTCTTCCATCATCGGCTAAGCAAACAATCGGTCGAAATCGATTGCTATCATCCGACACCACCCCAAAACGGGCCTCATGCAACCCTCGCTTGTCAATAAACGGCCCTCAGTCCTCATCATGGACCACATTTCCACGCTGATTAACACGGGCGCCGGCGATTAGCGCTAAAAACAGAGTCCTGAACCCCGAGGCGCCCTCGCGCGTACCTACAGGCGCTAGCCCTCAGATCGTTGCTAATACGGCTTGCGTGGACATTAATCACCACCTAAACGGTGGGGACTCACGTTCCCTCGCGGCCACCTTCGAGCATCTGAGGCGCTTAGTCTCGCTGCCCTCAAAGCTATCGCTTTCGAGTGCGCGCGACTCGAAAGCCACTTGTACCGTCATAAAGATACCGGAAAGCGGCTCCTCCGAGATGAAGAGAAGCGCAGTGACCGACCGATAAAGAATCGGGGCGATGATCGACTTGGCGGAGCCGAACTGGGATGCGAAGACCGCGAGAGGCAACCGCCAGGTAAATATTTGAAGAGCGAGCGCCGGCCGGGAAAAGCCGCTTTCGTGGGCCAGCGAACGGAGACGACGATGCTCAAATACCCAAAGCCGAAGATGGCAACGACCGTCGAGGCTGGAATGACCCGGTCACTCGGGGAAACGATAGGGACCCCGAGATAGGGACAAGAATCTTTATGGGTTTATTACGCTTTCGGGTCATCTGGATTGTTAGCATTTCACTTGTTCCAATGCGTGTAACCTTTCCAAAGCCAGAAAACGGATTTTCGATTACGGTATCAAACGGTTTCCAAAAGAGTTACTCTATTTGCTGGCTGCATTAACGCGCCTACAGTAATCCGACACGTCAAAGGACACTTTGGATGACTCGATTGAATAGACCCTCATGATTCGGAAACCCTCAAATCTAATCGCAGAAGCGGAGCAGCGGACAGAGCGAAAACAAATAATAATAAGCACTGAGAGACATCGTCATCTTCTTCTCCTCCGGCGACTGCGTTCCCGAGATTTGCTGCGGTTTAATAATCGTCGAGCGCACGGTTTCCTGCCGGTCGCCTGAAGGTGTCGATTACGGGCAAATGTCGTCTTTGCGGCGAATCCCAAAACCCTCCAAGAAGAGTGGCGGGAGAATCCAGGAGTGTCGGATTTCGGACTCGATTGTCACCCACTCGACTCTGGAACATCGCCGAAAGGAGTCCATTAGGGCGCCGCCGCCGGCGGTAGCCCCGTTTGGCGCTTGAGGAACACGAGTTGCCCACTTGTGCGGTAATTAATGCGATTAGGGAAGGTTCTAGCCCCTCCGGACCTCCAGAAGCCGCCTCCGGAGGAGACGTTTACATAATTCAAGCGGACGTGCGGCTGATCGTTTGTGACAAATGAAGTCGTCGGCACATAGTTTTCACATAATTTCGCGCGTTTAGGGCCTCTTGCAAGAGGGAGATCCTGTGGCGGCGCCGCAAAAAGCACGATTAATCATTTCGACGCTCTCGGCAGCTTCCGCGGATCTCGATCGCTTACCGTTCGCTGGTCGTCATCCTCGGACTCCGCGGAGACCGCCGTCGAAGGCATCTGGCGAAGATGGTGCAGGGGAGAGGCGCAGCTCATTCTGGGCTCTGGACACGTGTTTCTGGGGAATCTGGCTATCGCTGAGGCCGTTGAGGCATTGCGCCGTGGAGAGTGCTCTGAAACAACAAGAAAACGATGAGTGGCGGAGAGATAGATGACGCTAAGGTGGTGGTTAGGAGTGAATCTGTCGGCGTAGTGACAAGCGCTTCTGATTGATATGTTGTCTCGCGAAGTGACAGTGCGGCCCGCGCGTCCCGGACCCTCAAATCCGAGAAGCGCCAGGCGCGATCGATCCGCGTGGATCCAGTCAGATCGGCGTCGCGGCGCCGCTCGAAAACTCGTAAAACGACTCGTTGCGCGCGTCCCCTTAATCGCTAATTTCACGCAAATCAAAAAACGACCGACGAGTTTAGGAGCGAGTGAAAAGTCAATTACGTGCGTCTTCGGCGATGATTGATTCAAGTGTTTATCCGCCGCAGCCGAAAACGGCGCTTTGAGCAGTGCTTCGTGGTTCCCCGGAGCGCCGAAGAACGCCGGTGGAAGAAGACGGAATCCGAAATCTGAATGAATTGAAGAAAAGAGGCAAATTAGCGTGCAGGAGAAGATAAGATATGGTCGGAGATAAGCAGGACTCAATGAGGAAGCTGTGGCCGAAGGAGAGACCCTAAGGCAAGCCGTGAAATGCTAATCTCAGTTTTATTGCTTCTTCGCAGTAGGTAAGGACGGGGAGGTCGCGGATTGGGCATTCGGAGGAACGTCGGGACCGGGAAAACAAGAGAAATATTGTATTTCTAGATATCTTTCTGCTCGGATCAGAAGAGCTCTGGAAATCGATACTCTAACAATATTATGAGCCGCTTTAAATCATCCGCGAACCTCAAAAAGTTCCACAAAATCTCTTGGAAAACAGCTGTCGCAACAAATATTTATGAGTGTCATTAATAGGTTTCCTGCGGCGTGCAATTAGGGAGCTAATTGGAGTTCGAACATAATAGCTCATGGGAGAGGCAAAAAACAAACCTGGAAGAGAAGAATTCTTTTGACAACAAAAGAGCGGCTCGAGAAGAGAAGAAAGAGGACAAGCCTGAGATTCACGGTTGTCGAGGACTTTAATTTATGCTAATCCAAATCTTGTTCCTCTTGAGCATTGCTAAAAGGGTCTCGGTGAAACGCGCTTTATTCTCCTAATCTAGCCACTGCACTGGCAATTAAGTTGTACGGAAACTCAGGTTTATACAAGTCACACCGCTGAGTCTTGGAAATCATTTCTCAAAACCGATGGACCAGATTCCACCGGATTAAACAACCTACTACACCCTCGACCGCGTCTTCCTCCCCGTCTCGCCCCTTTTTTTCGCAACTTTTTCCTCCGCACGAGGTTCTCCGACGTTACTTCGGAAAAGCGCAAAAGTACAAATGAGAGGATGTCCTCCGGGGGTAAACAGGAATTAATCATAAGAATCGCGAAAAGAGGAACTGCAGCACCTTCGGCTCCCCTCGCTCGCCCCTCTCAACGACCCGTGAAGTGGGCGAACGTCTCCAAAGGATGACTTTAAAAGTGAAAAAGGCAACGTTGCGGAGGGTCACCGCCTGAAGCCAGCCGCCAGCGACGACGCTGTTAATGGTAATCGGATGAGCGCGCGTCTTCGCCGCAATTCGATCGAAATTGGCGAAGTCGAACGCGAGGAGCTGATCGGGGCATCGATCGAGTTTTTGAAACGTTCGGGCAATCACGGGAGGAACAGTTCTGAAGGGGTGTTCGCCGAGAAGAGAGAGTGCGCGACTTCGGTTGGCGAAGAAAACAACGCGCAGTTTTTGTGTGTTTCAAAGTTTCCACGCGTTTCTACAAACTCGCAGGAATCGATTCGAACGCGCCGCCTTGATCGCCTTCTCGGGGATTAATTACGCAACTCCGAGCGAACTTTTCGGAACGGACCGCTTGGGTCGGCCCGCCAGCCTCGGATCTCCGGCTGGCGCCCGGCTTTCTTTTCGTCACCAAGCCGCAGCCGATGATTGATGATCACACGCGGTTGAGAAAGAACGACGAGAAACGACTAATAATTAGCCCCGTGCCATCGTTTGAAGGCGAAGGGCGACTGGTCCTCCGCCCTCCGAGGAAGGCAGAAACGGCGCCGATCGAAGGTTTAGGACGCCGCCTGAGGCAATTTGGCGGCCTTGGGTGCCTCTATAAGCGACCGCCGGAGGTGATGGGCCATCGAATGAGTCGCCTTCCTTTGCGCTGACTTCTCTATCCCCTTCACGGGTAGAGTAACGAGTAAATACGTTTAGGAAGTGGAGAAAATTGTGTGCCCATCAGCAATGCAAACGCAATGAGTTGAACTACAGCTGCCTGACTACCGTATACCCATGGGAGACTGGTTCCATCCTAAAAGGCATTTATTTATCAAGGCATCAAATTAACACAACAACAATTCTAATTGCAAAAACAAATGCAATTTAAACGTCCAGAGAAACCTTGGCGGCGTTCTTGTCGAGGTAGGCCTCGATGGTCGGGTAGAGTTCGCTCTTCAGGTAGTTCTTGACTTGAGATCGGCAGCGTCCGGTGAACTCGATGGGATTCGAGGCGATGGCGACCACGCGATCGCGGACGGGATCGAAGAAGGGGTCCTTGAGGGTGTCGTGGATGCTGACGCTGCGCGTCTTCTGCATTTCCTTCGCGTTCAGAGCGGCCTCGCGGATCTTCGCGTGAGCTTCTTGGCGGTCCACGCCGCTCTCCGTCAGCCACATCATCGCCTTCTCGAGCGCCAAGAACGGCAACTCGTCGTGGACAATGCGGGCGACGTTTTCCTCTTGAACGGAAAGTCCCTCGAAAATGTTCTGGAGGGTGCGGAGCATCGATTCCATGAGGAGGAACGAGTCCGGGATGTTCATGCGGCGGTTGGCCGAGTCGTCCAAGGTGCGCTCCAGACCCTGGTCGCCGAGGGTCAGGAGGGCCTCGTTGGGGGCCTGGACCAAACGGTGGAAGAGGGAGCACACGCGCTCGGACTTCATCGGGTTCTTCTTGTACGGCATGGCCGAACTTCCAATCTGGTGCTCCTCAAAGGGCTCCAGGAGTTCTCCGAAGGCCTGCAGAATGCGAATGTCGGTGCAGACCTTCTTGGCGGCAGCGCTGAAGACGCCGAGAGCGCACATAAGGTGGACGTCCTAAATAAGGCCTTGAGAATTGCATCTCTAAAATATGCTTACCTGCTGGCGAGAGTAGGTCTGTCCGGTGATCAAGAAGCGCTTGGTGAACCCGGCCTTCTCCATGACCAGCTTGTCCAGGGCTTCGACCTTGTCTTCGTCTCCGTCGAAGAGAGTCAGGAACGAGTCTTGGGTGCCAGTGGCTCCCTTTATTCCACGGAACCTCATGTTATCGCGGAAGTTTTTGAGCTGAAAACAATCATTGAAACTCTTATCAATGAATCTTCCAAATACCGCTTCGAAAGCCATGACGAATTCTTGAGCCCAGAGAACGGCGCGCTTTCCTACGGTTACCAGGGAAGCCGTTTGGTAGTGAGTGCGTCCGACGGTGACCACTTCGACGGTCTTCTCGGCAAACTTCGCCAAACGGTCGATGCACGTGGCCATTCCCTTGAGAAGATGGTCGATGGAGTCCCGCTGGATGATGAGGTCGGCGTTGTCCTGGACGAAGCAGGAGGTTGCTCCCAGGTGAACGATTCCAGCCGCCTTAGGGCATATCTGAATAAGGTCATTAGATCATCTCAAGTAAACCATCGAATACCTTTCCAAAGCTGTGGTTGTGGGCCATAACGTCATGCTTGAGGCGGCGTTCCTCGTTTCGGATGGTGTCCCAGTCGATTTCGTCGCGCTTCGCCTTCATCTCGTCGATAGCTTCATCGGTGACTTGCTTGAGGCCAAGTTCTTTCTCGGCTTCGGCGAGCCAGATCCAGAGCTGGCGCCAGGTTTGGGTCTAAAGAATTTATGAGAAAAATCCGCATAGGAAAAATATTACCTTCTTGGTTTCCGAGAGGATGGTCAACAGAGGGCTGTTGCGTGTGTAGCGCGACTTGAGCACGGATTCGTAGGAGTCTTCAGAGGCCATTTTGTTCCTGGAACACACGATTCGATGCTATATGGACAAAAGAACTGAGCGCACGCGAATCAAACCGCGAAAGATCAGATAATCAGTCGGCACCTGTACAAGAGCTCGCGTTGGCGCCGTATGGCTAACGCTCCAAACTGTTCCTAATATCCAATCGAATCGTTTTCTCAGCAACGAAAACGTTAAATTCAGCAACGTGCAGCTTAAAATTTCTCCTTAAGCTAAGCACACGCATCGGACGCAACGGGCCGCCGACGACAAACTCTAAAACACGAAAATAGAAACAAATCACGTTTTTTCAAAAGAACCACGAAGCTAAATCGAGAAAATTCCTCGTTTTGCGCACCGAATCTGCCGACGACTTTTGCAAATTACGCCGCCGTTTCCAATCAATCCGACAAAAACGAAAGCGGTCGCCGCCGACGCTATCGCGAGCGCAGATCAGGGCGGACGGCGACGAAAACGCCGAATGGAGCAACGCCGCCGTTTGCACTTTCGTCGAAGCGCGAGCGAGAGGCCGCCGCCGCCAGCGGAACAAAAAGCACCCAAAAGTACATTCGATCGCCAGTAAAGTATCTCTCCTTACAAGTCAGCCCCACGCAAACCCGAAAAGAGTTTATTGATTCGCCGTATTACAGTGGTTCTGGGAAAGTCCGACGAATACGTCCTTTAGGTCGTCCAGCGCCCCTCGGATCCCCGAAAGTTCATCTTTCAGGGACGTGATTCCACCAACGACGTCCTGCAAAGCCACGATGATCTGGGAGTTTTGAAGAGCCCTGAAGATCGGTCCGATTAAAAGGATTTGAATTCGGAACTAACCTGATGCCCTCGTAGGACAAGCCGTTCTCCAAATCAACGTGGCTGCTGGTCGGGTTTTCAAATTCAGTTTGTCCGTTGGATTCCAAATGGTGCGGAATCGCGTGTTGATTCACATCTTGGAGGTATTGCGGGGATTCGGAGTGGATCGAGAGGGCCGAATCTGAATCTCCGGGAGTCAATCTACGGCGCTTCTTAACAACCCCGTTGGATCCATGGATCTCGCTTGGGGATAGCGTTGCGTTCGGAGCCGCAATGGGCTTGCACCGAATATCGTGCTTCGGACAAAGGAAGCCAACGACTTTCCCGTCCTTCACAGTGATCGTTCTTCCGGGTTGCGTCGCGTCGAAGCTGAACGAATCGCACGTGGCGCAGCGGAAGTTGGTCACAGCGCCTCGGCGTCCGCAGGCCCGATATCTCCGAATTACGTTCTGGCTGATCCAAACCTCTAGCACATTCGCAGCGCCGTTCGGGGACGATGTGATACGGTAGGATTCATGCTCAGTGCTCTCCTCGAGCCACTGCTTGTTTACGAAGGGGTCCATTCTATCGCTGCTCTGGTTTGTAGCGTTAGTGCCGCTAAAAGGAACTGTTTATGCACTCTGAGACTCCCAAAAACAACCTGAGAGGCTCCAGAAGTTGGACGGAATCGTCCGACTGATCTCCTGAAGGAGAATCGCGCTTCCGAGAGATCTTCTAAACAAAGGTTCAAATAAAGTGCAATTGTGAAATCTGCGATGTACCTTATCTTCGAGGCCGGCGTTGGCCCTCCGTTGCATGGTCGTGTGGGATACTTTTCGGTCCAGCAGGACGCTCAACTTCTTCGCGGCCGCTCGAGTCGAAACTTCGCCCCTCCGCACGGAATCGACGATCTGTTCGACCTGAAAGAATAAACAAGTTTACCCGAGAACCAAAAACATTTTGAGGGTCATCCCAAACCCTGCGTACCATTGGGTTCTCCCAGTCGATCCTTGGAAGCGACTGTCGCGAGGTAGAAGCGATGATGCTCGGCGAGACGCTCATGGCAACTTATGCGCCACTCCGTAGCGTTCTCCTGTTGAAATGCTACGCGCCGTCGGAGCATATTGCCCAGAGGACGTCGGAGATCGATTTAACCTAAAAATACGGGGTGTTTTCGTTGGGTTGCCAAGGGAAACGCGTGGATCGGTTTACAGGTGGTCGATGCCGAGCTCATTATTTGTCTTTCATAAGGCACCGCGCGTAATGGCCGCCGGCTTGAGAGGGAAAAACAAAGCCGAGCACCTGGCGAAGTCAGGCGAGGTGTGAAGGAGTGGGACCATCGGCGGTTCCCCGGAGGTCCCGCGCGGATTTCGACTTCGTGCAGAAAACGAAAAGACGCGAACTTGGCAATCATCTGTCTGTGTCTGCCCTTGAGTCTGGACTCAGATCCGAGTTCTCCCTGTGTGCCTATTCGAAACTGTCTCTGTCTGCTTCGGAATCGACCACTCGCCCGCTATTTTACTCGTTCTAATCCTCGACGACGCCCGCGAAAATGGTTAGTTTCGTTTAGAATCCTGTGATTTGTGGAATTCGGGTCTGTTTTGGAGTAGATGATAACGAACCACTCAAGAGGGAAGCGATAGATTGATCTATGTGGGTATCCGAAGTAGCCGATATTGCGCTTGTATGCTGCGATTCAGGTAGATTTCGCGAGCGAGAGGGTTGTTTCAAAAAGCGCATTAAGTCGATCGATCAATTTCTTAAAATTTAGAGTAATTAGCGATATTTGTTTCGGTTCCCAACCATCGCCCGAACTTGTGGCAATGAGTGGCTTTTTAATTTTTAAATTAGTATGCGGGAGAGACGCTTATAACAGTTTGGGAGTAAGTGAATTTCTTGATTGCCGTGATTTCCAGGAAAGCCCAAAAGCGATGGTTCGATGTCATCAGCATCAAGCCGCAGAAGAACCGATGGAGGACAAGATCGTCGCCATGAGAAAAAGTTTCATGGAAAACCCGACGGAAGCAAATGCCATCGCCAACATTGAAACTTTGATCGAGATGGCCCGCGATAGCGACAAGATCGAAGAGTGAGTTCAAATTTTTAAGAATCGTTTATTATAAATCGAATTTTCAGTGATGTGTGGGTTCCTCTTCGCCGGTTCCTTGACGATCTGTTGAATAGGGTCCCCATTGGCAACATGCTCACTGTGCACCATGGGGTCCTGTTCCAGATCGTCGAGTTCTGCCCGGAAGAAATCGTGGTATTCGTCGTAAACGAGTACCTGATTCCTTCGAAGCGAGTTTGCCAGCAGTTCTTCCAAACCACCGCCACCGCTGTTGCCATCTCCTTGCTTCGTCGTGTAACCCAGCAATGGTGCAACGATGCGGCCGCCGAACTACTCGCCCCGGCGATTCAAGACCCCGGAGTGAACGCCGTTATGAGCGCGGAAATCGACAAGTTTGGACCTACCGACCCCGTGAACTCACCGCGCTTTATGTTCCTTCTCGATGTAAGTTCTCTTTCTTTGGCTTTCTTTATAAGAGTCGTTTCAGATTATGCTTGATGCATTCGCGGAAGTCCCCGACTTGGACTTTGAGGTGGTCAAAAATGTTAAGAAACTCATCGACCGCTACTTCACGGGAACGGACCTTCTGCTCAACATCTCTATCTTGTCTTCCGTTGGAAAGGCCATAGAGAAGGGGCCTCGACTAGTGGATTTCCTGGAAGAGTCGGGCTATATTCAACAGTTTGCGGACTCTTTGCAAGCAGCTAAACATAGCACGGGATTGGGGCACGACCACCAAGGTTTGGACTAAATACTTTCAAATTTATGAACACAAATTTCAGAGTTGCAAAACTTTTTCCTTACTGTGTACGCGGTGAAACCCGGCCTCGCTTCCTCCATTGATGGGTTCCTGGAGGACGTGTTCCAGCGAGTGCTCTTATTTGACCAGGTCAACGCTACAGATCGCGTGTCGGTCTTCCATAGCCTATTTTCTTCTGCTGCGTCAGGGGTTGCTAAGCGTGAGTTAGAATCCGTCCAGTTCTATGGTGAGGCTGATATTTTGAGTTGACATCTCATGGCCGATGTTTCAGGCCGCTCGTTGATGAAAACCGCTATGCAGAAGATCGCGGTGAACATTTTAACCAGTAACGTTGAAATGCGCATCAAACTTCTCGAAGCATTGAAGAAGGCCTTCGCCAGTGACGACCCTGAGAGGGATACAGATATCCTCAAGGGTTGGTTTGACGCCTTGGACGACGGTGGAAAATTCACCCATGTAGTCATCGATCTGATGAAGGTATTACATAAATTATACAGACTATACGTAAATTAATTTCAGACTGTTGACGGAAAACAAGTCGTAACCACGCTTGACCTTGTAATGAATTGGTTCGACCACGAATGGGGACTCAACGCTCTTTTCGGGGATGTCAGGTAAGCTGTTTATAAAAAGAAATCTTTAACAAATACCGTTTGTTTGATAGGTTCATGGAGTTCTTGCTGGATAGAGAGATCCGCACGGATTCGTCCGACGCCAAGCACAAGAAGTGCGACTTGATCAAGAAGATCGTCGACTCGAATGTTCTAGTCGTCACAGATGACATGAAGCAGCGGCTCCGACTTTACCTGCGCGAGGGAGCCTACTACTCTCAAGCTCCAGTCGAAGTTGCTGTAGCCACGATGAGGCAGTGAACGGGTCAGGCGCTCGTGTATATTTTATCCCTGTGTAATTTAAATACTTCCTTCTTGGTTGTTCTTAATATAAAGTGTTTAATTTCCGGATTTTTTGTCTAGATGATCGGGCGAGGTGTTATCTCCCATCGGTTCCCCGATTGCTCCTCCTTAAAGTACAAAACGCGCGGCATACGATATCGATTTGCGTCTCCAGATCGGCCATTTAAATGGGCGATGGCGCACCGCCTAACCAGTTTGTGTTTTGACTCTGGGCGTCTCTGGCGTCGCTTCCGTGGGACGGTCGAGACGAAATGGCCAGACGTGCCATTGGTACAGACGATTCGATGACTGGAGACACGAGTCTACCGAATTAATGGGTCGTTGTTTGTCTGCAAAGGAATGTCTTTTCTACGTTTTGTCTGTCTAGACATATTTATGCGGAACTGTCAAAATCATCTGATGTTTGGTCAGGGTTCTTTTCAAGGTTCTTTAGCTAGTTCTCTTCAAACCAGTCATATGTCATACATTCTCTTCTGTCTGTGAATCCGTTTTTATTCGTGGCTAGATTTCCTAAACCCCTAATTCTCTTTTCGATTCCAGGCCATCATGCGACCACCTCTCCGGATGAATCTCATCGTAGCGATGGACGCCATGAACGGGATCGGCCGGGACAACGAGATTCCCTGGCGACTTCCGAAGGAAGTGGCTACGTTCGCCCGCCTCACGAAGACCACGAGCGACGAGAACCTCGTTAACGTCGTCCTGATGGGCCGCAAATGTTGGGACAGCATTCCGGAGAAGTTCCGACCTCTCAAGGGTCGCATCAACGTCGTTCTGAGCAGGAAGATGCCCCCACAGAAGACAGAGAATCTCATCGTGTGTTCCAGCTTCGAAAGCGCGATGGAACTGCTGCAATCCGAGGAATTCAGTCCCCGAATCGACACGATCTGGAACATCGGCGGCCGCGAGGTGTACGAGTGCGGGTTACGGTCGCCTCTGATGCACAAACTGGTTGTCACACGGGTCCAGGGCGACTTCGACGCCCACGTCCGCTTTCCAGAGGTTGAGTGGAAAACCTACGAGAAGAACAACGACTTCGACGGAACCGAGGTCGAGGAAAACGGAATCAAGTACCACTACGAATCCTACACCAAAGTCGTGTAATCTTCGTTGCTTGATATACATTGTGACCAATTTGTAAATGTTGTGTAATGATGGGATAAAAGTTTCGATTTGAATCAGCGCCCGAAATCACAAAAACGCCTTTGTCGGTGAGGTGACACACCGGAACGGCTCGATGTATAATACATTCGTTCTCTAAGACCTTATTTACATGTTCGGAAAGGACAAAGGACCTTTTAGAGTCATATCGGTCTCCAAGTGGCGACCATCGTTTCCTCTTGCAAATCCCGTTGTAGATTTGGTGAATCAATAATGCGTTTCTCGCAACGCAACGCAGAGATCGATAGTTGTTTCGAGCTCCCTCTCCATCTCCACTAAGGAACTGACAGCTGACTCGGAGAACGCGTCGTTGCGCGGCGATTTCGGCGCGTCCGCGGGCGGAACCCCCCGGCGGTTTGTGCTGCTGTTGTTGTTGTCAGATGCACCCAAGTCGTTTTACAGAAGTTCGCTTCCCGGGAAGGTCGCCCACGAAGCTCGGCGCTCAGTTTCGTCACCGGCGTTCGATGCGCCGCCGCAGCCGCGTTTTCACTTTCGTTAGGCGTGCGCGTTTCGTAAAAGGCGGCACTTGCTCCCTGCAAGCACACACGTCAATGGCAGCTGCAGAAGACGCCCGCGAGCTGAGATTGGATTCCTCCATTCCCTCCCGCTGCCTTTGGCTTATCTCGCCGCATCTTGCGCCTCCGAATCTGTATATACCGAATTTATAAAACGACAACGGCGCACATTGCGTAACGACCCCGGCGCGGCTAAAACTGGATTCCCAGGGAATTGATTGTGTTCTCCGTATTTTCCTGGGAAGATTCTCGTCGTTTTCGGTTTTCTCCCGTCCGAATGTTGCGGTTTTAGGACGACGAGTCGTCGGTCGGAAGATGGCGGCTGCTCGATTGAATTACCCAACGAGCGCGCTCTTAAAGAAGACGCTTTTTGCCTAATTAGGCAAAAGGCAACTTGCCGCCGCCTGCTGCATCTGCTTAATCAACCCATTTTCCAGCCGTAAACAAGCTTCGCGCGCTCGTTTTGCAAGTTAAATTAGCATAAAAATAGACTCCAAGTCTAGACACGTGCTCCCTGCGTCTAGACAAACACCTATGCGGACATGTGAACTCGCGCTTAATAGGCCTAAAATTTTTTTGCGGCGGCGTCGAATTTTCGGATTTCAGAGGTGGGTTTAGGACGTCCCGCGCTCCTCTGCCCACATTTCCTCAGAAGTCACGTTCGCTCCGACGTCGACGATTTTTGGAGGTTCTCTGTCGCCGCTTTTGTCGATGACATCACGTCGTCGTCCTCGACAATCGTCCGCTGCTGCTTCCCTCCACTGCTGCTCTATTTCTGCGCCTTTTTGTGCACACCGCTGTTTATACCGTTCTTTGCTAAATTACGACTGTTCTTCACCCGAAACTGTTTTCCGATGTATTGTGTATGCAAAGTTTCCACCTTCTCCTCCTCCTACTAGCGCAGCTCGCCTAATCCCCGTTGAATGGTGGACGAGGCGCTCCAACGTGTCACCGCGTGCCTTTTTGTCGCGCCGTTTGATCCCGGATTTGTGCATTCGCCGATTTCGCCTCGCGAACGGTCAACCACCGGCGTGACTCATCACGTGCTGCTCGGCTGTCAGCAAACAACGAACATTTTTAACCCGGCAAGTACCGGAAAGCGCACGTTAATCTAAAAAAGCCATCAGAAGGCAAGCTGATCACGTGTAACCGTTCCTTGTTCGCTTCGTTCAGTTCCTCTTGTAACTGGTTTTCGTTCATTTCAGAAAGCATTCTCGATGGCGACCAAGAAGAAGCCAAGGAAGCTCGGGAAGCACATACGCGGCAAGGGGAAACCGCTCGTTCCGAAATGGAAACTCTTCCGCGCCAAGGAGCCGCTCCTAAGTGTTTTCATGTGGGGAGTGAACCATACGGTGAGTCCTGATATCTAGCGCGCTTAATCTATTTTGGAGTCGTCAGATCAGCGAACTGATGCACGTTCCCCCGCCAGGTCTCCTGATGCCGGACGACTTCAAAGCTTATTCGAAGATCAAAGTCGATAATCACGCATTTAATAAGTAAGTTGGAAATGCTGATCTGACTTTTGACATCTTTGTTTCAGAGATAATATGCCGAGCCATTTCAAGATCAAGGACTACTGCCCGAACGTCTTCAGAAATATCAGAGAAATTTTCGGGATTGACCAGCAGGAATATTTGGTTAGTTGTACTCCTAATGGTATTCAAACTCAAATACGTTCTTTAAGACTTCGCTGACGTCTTACGAGCCGGATCCAGATCACGAAGAATGCAAAGGCAGCAGCGGCACGCGCCTTTTCGTGTCCTACGACAAGAAGTTCGTCATCAAAACGGTCGATTCGGAAGCCGTTGCGGAACTGCATTCCATTCTACGGCAGTACCACGAATACGTCGTAGAGAAGCACGGCAAGACGCTGCTTCCGCAGTATCTCGGCCTCTACAGATTAACGGTGGACGGAAACGAAACCTACGTCATTGTGATGCGGAACATTTTCGGCCGAAAGTACAACGTGCACCGCAAATACGACCTGAAGGGATCAACGGTGCAGAGGCAGGCCAGCGAGAAGGAGAAGTCGAAGGAATTACCCACGCTGAAGGACAACGACTTCCTGGAGGACAACTACAAACTCATGCTGCCCCAGGAAGCGAAGGACCAGCTGATGGATATGCTCGGAGCGGACACGGCGCTGTTGTCCCGACTCCACCTTATGGACTACTCGCTCCTTGTTGGAATCCACGACGTCAATCGAGCCTGCGAAGAAGCCGCAAATCAGCCGCTGACCGGATCTGACGGCGAGGCTTCAGGCGATGAATTGGCCCCCACACCACCTGACAGTCCCCTGCCTTCCACAGGTGCTTTCGCCCCGATATCGGGAGGTATCGAACTGGATGATGAATTCTTTGCCATCAATTCGAGCCAAGGTAAACCTATTGAATCCTGATGATCAGCTGTTAACTACTTTCCATATTTCAGAAACACAGCCGTTGATTTATTTTATAGGATTGGTCGATATCCTGACCTACTACGGCGTCAAGAAGAGAACAGCCTCGGCGGCTAAATCCGTGAAGTACGGATCCGAGGCCGAGCACATCTCAACTGTCAAGCCAGAACAGGTAGGACTAATCTGAACCTTGATTTTTTTATCAACTCTGTTTTCAGTACGCAAGACGTCTTTTGGATTTCGTGAACAAAGCCGTTGTGACGCCTTGATCCTGTTGCCAAGTCCTTATTCCAACGCTTCCAATACTCGATTGTACATTTGCAGTTCCGTCGTCCCCAATATATATACCGTCGTCTTCGTCGTAATTGCCAATTCTCCGTTTCCGAAACTACGCCGTAACTTATTTATTCCTCGTTGTCCTTCCCAGTTTCCGTGGTATTACGAAGCATCTCTCCGGCAGTTTTCTGCTCCGTTCCTGGAAAATATTTATTTGTAATAAGCCTATCGTTGTCAGTACTCCTTCTTGTTTAGTCTTGCTCCTTGTCCTGTTCTTCTCTTCACTGTTTCCCTTAGATTTGCACTGATTGAGCCAGCAATGGCGGCGAATATCCTGCCGAATAAAAGCTTTCCAAACGACCCGCGAGTACAAAGCGATCCGTAAACCTCGGATTCTACCTGATTCCATCCTCGGAAATGCATTCCTAACCGACTTCAGATGGCGGAGGCCGAAGTCGACAACGTGCGAGTTGTCGTCAGGTGCCGACCGCTCAGCGACCAGGAAGTCGCTGATGGCTACGATTCTGCCGTCAAGGTCGATGCACAGAACAACTCGATCACCGTGGTTAATCCCTCCACGTCGTATAATGTACGCAGAGATCGTTTTGAGGAACAAGTGACTTTGATTTGAACTTAGGAGCCGCTTAAAACGTTCACGTTCGATGCTGTTTTCGACGCCGACTGCGATCAGATGACCGTTTATAACAGAGCCGCTCGATCCATCGTGGAAAATGTCCTACAGGGCTACAATGGTGAGTAGAGGGTTACGGTAGTTAGTGATGGATTGGAGTGCAAAACCTGTTTTTGACATGCGAAAATTTAGGAACGATCTTCGCTTATGGACAAACGGGCACCGGAAAGACCCACACGATGTCAGGGAACGGGAACGATCCAGCCGAACGAGGAGTGATCCCGAACTCCTTCGCTCATATTTTCGACCATATTTCCAAGTGCCAACACGACAAAACGTAAGATTCGTCTGCGAAGGTCTTCTTAACGTGCTGAATTCTAGGTTTCTTGTGAGAGTGTCATACCTGGAGATCTACAACGAGGAGATCCGAGATCTCCTTGCCAAGGACCAATCCCAGCATCTGGAGATCAAAGAACAGCACGGCGTCGGAGTTTACGTTCGGGGACTCCAAAACGTTACAGTATCGAACGCGGATGATATGGACCGGATTATGCAACTGGGAAACAATAACAGTAAGACCGGAACGAACAAAGGGAATGGAAGTAATTAAGAAGTTGAGGATCCGTCGGGGCGACCAATATGAACGCCAAGAGTTCGAGGTCCCACGCAATGTTTACCGTAACCATTGAATGCAGCGAAGAGAACGATGGAAGGAAACATCTGACTCAAGGGAAACTGCATCTTGTGGATTTGGCCGTATGTGGAAGTATTCAAAGAACGCATAATTATCTAAATTTCTTCAGGGCAGCGAGCGTCAGTCCAAGACAGGTTCCACTGGCCAGCGTTTGAAAGAAGCCTCGAAGATTAATTTGTCGCTTTCGACCCTCGGAAACGTCATTAGCGCCCTCGTCGACGCTAAATCCACCCACATCCCATATCGGAATTCGAAATTAACTCGCCTCCTCCAAGATTCGCTCGGAGGAAACTCCAAGACAGTCATGGTGAGCTTGGGTCACGGCAATCTCAGCTTTAATCTCCGAATTCTAGTGTGCTTGCGTAGGTCCAGCGTCGTACAACTATGACGAAACAATCTCGACGCTTCGCTACGCGAATCGAGCGAAGAACATCAAGAACGTCGCCAGAATCAACGAAGATCCAAAGGACGCGCTTCTCCGGAAATACCAAAACGAAATCGAAGCGCTTAAGAATCAACTCGAAAATGGTTTGTTTTTGCTTGCGATAATCGTTTACAGTACTCTTGTTTCAGAAGAATTCTCCAGCGGTGAGGAGGGTGAAGACGATTTCGAAGGAGGCGAAGCAGGCGGAGGAGTTAACGGACGAATCCGTGGCAAAAGTGGAGGCGGGGGCGGCGCTTACGAAGACCGAATCCGAGAGATGGAGGCCGATATTGCAGTCAAAAGGGCCGAACTCGACAAACAGCGAGGAATGGCCGAGAGCGAGAGAACAAAGCTGCGATCGGATCTGGCGGCGAAAGAAGCCGAGTTGGCGAAGACGCGCTCAGAATTCGAACAACTTTCGGCGAAACTCGCGCAAATCGAGAAGAAACTGATTGTAGGAGGAGAGAATATGCTCGAGAAGGCTCAGGAGCAGGCGAGGCTCCTTGATGAAAGCAACCGAGAGCTGGAACGAGCGAAGCAGAACGAAACGAAACTAAGGAAAGCGTTGGAATCGCGCCACGCCGAGCGGTTAGATATTGAAGAGAAGTACAACAGCCTGCAAGAGGAGGCGAGTGGAAAATCGAAGAAACTGAAGAAGGTGTGGCAGATGTTGAACGGCGCACGCGCGGAGCTGAACGATCTGAACGCGGAGCACCAGAGGGAGATGGAAGGATTGCTGGACAACGTGAGGCAGTTGAAAAAGGAGCTGCAGCTGAACATGAAAGTGATCGATGCTTATATCCCGCGGGACTACTTGGAACTCATTGAGAAGTTCGTGAGTTGGAACGACGAAGTCGGCGAGTGGCAGCTCAAGGGGATCGCGTACACGGGGAACAACATGCGAGCCACGAAGCCGATTCCTCCGCCATTTTATCGCGTAAGTTGAAGAGCGCATTATCGATTTACCGTAACCTTTCCAGAGCGAGAGCTCCCAGCTCCAAATGCTGTACTCATCGTACGCCGAAACCTTAGGAATGGTGCCCAGTCAAGCTGCTAAACCGCCGACCCAGAAGCTAAGACTAAAATCGGGCAAAAAGTGGGTTACTGTAGTTCGTGCACCGGTTTAATACCTTCGAATTTTCAGGGAACGAACAGCCGCGCGCCTCAAAGCTTTACTTGATTGATCTCGAGCGACAAAACCCCACTCTTTTCATCCATAGTTATTTCTATTTACCAGAAGTGCATTCAACCCGACATTTCAAATCGTCTTTCTCCTTTTTCCTTGTGATACTTATACAATTTGTCATAATCAATACAACGATTCGCAATCTGAATGCCAAAAATTGAATCTTAGAGTGATTAAAGATTAATTAAAAATAAAGATTAATTTCTTCGGAGGTTCAGTTGATCTGCTTACGGTAGAAGTGGAATCCGGCGGCGGCGCAGATTCCAAGGACAACAATAGATTTGAAGATGGGAAATCCACGTCGCTCGTCCGTTACGGGTGGTTCTCGGGTCCGCGTCGCCTTCACCACACGATCTTCGAGGTTGAGCAGCGCTTCCCGAGCGCCTTCCCAAACGTGCAGTCCGCGAGTTCGATACTGGTAGGCCACGTTGGGGCCGAAGAACATGCACCAGGCAAGTTTCGGGTCGGTCATGAGTTTCCAGAATAGATTCGGCTTACATCCAATCATCCCAGCAAGTTCGTCCATGTAAGGTGTGTACGCCACTTCCATCGTGTGCCTTCGAGACTTCACGAATGTCCTCTCCAGCTCCTTGTGGGTCATCTCGATTTCCTTTTTCATCATGTCCATGCTTGGAAGCTTCATGCGGCCGCTGAGGGCATGAAAAAAAACCCTAGCTTGCATTTCAGCTACTGGCATGATCGATCCCAAAGGCTAAATTCTTTGAATTTCAGAAGCAGAACAGAATTTTCGGTTACCTGAACGTACCCGATGACACCCAAAGTGTTCTTGTCGGCAGTTTCAATGGGAAACACGAAGCGATAAAGGTCCGATTCGTTCTCGTCGACCTTGATAAGTTTACCCTGTTCGATCAGTTTGAAGTTGTAGGAGTATCCCGTGGCCAAGACAACCTGAAAAATCTGGAAGTGAGCGAGGTTCTGGGGAGCAGCTCTGTTTACCAAATCGACATTCTCCGCCTTGGACCCATCTTCGAAGATCACGTCGGTTTCCGTGAACTCCTTGATGTTCGGCTTCACGGCTACCGTTCCACTCATGATTCTGTTGGGGAGTTCGTCGTTTGCAGTTGGATGTTGGCTGGAAACAAGACAGTAAGAGCGAATGTCCACAAAGACTTACTTCATGATTCTATGCTTGGGTTTCAAGCCAAAATTCGCGTGGTTGATGCGAGTTTCCACCTTGTTCTCTAGGTAGTTGTTCACCGTCGACTCCGGGAGAATCGACATCATAAAGTTGTTGAATCGGTTGTTAAGGAAGTTGTCGTAGGGAACGCCGTATTCGAAAACGCGGTTGAATAGCCACGTGCCCCTCCGGGTCACGAGATAAGTCTAAACATGCGGATGACACATTAAGCGCAGCTATCTTCAACTTACCATCTTTCCAACGCGGCTCAACTCTACAGCCGTGTCACATCCAGAGTTGCCGACTCCGACCACCACCGATACCGTATCTTCAAATCCTCGATGGTCCTTGTAGGAGTGCGAGTGGATGATCTTTCCCTGGAACGTGTCCTGTCCAGGCCACTTTGGGGGCATATAAGGGGTGCAGTGATGTCCTATGCATATCAGAACTCCGTCAAACTCTTCTTCGTCTTCCGCTCCTGTTCTAAACAGGCACAATCATAGAAGATCATTCTTATTTTGCTCACTCCAGATTCTTGTACTGGACCTTCCAGCGCCCGGTTTCGGCGTAAGTGTCGCTTCTTTTGATATCCAACACCTTGTGCTTGAAGCGTACGTATCGCAAAAGGTCGAAGTGGTCCGCGTAGTTCCTCAGGTACTCCATCATCTGCACGTTGTGCATAAAGTTTGCGTATTCGGCGGGCGGCGGAAAGTCGCTGTACGCCGTCAGTTCCTTGGAAGTGTTGATGATTGTGGATTTCATTACGGACGACTCTATAAACTCTAAATAATCAAACGAAATCCAACTTAAGACTTCATAACCATTCGTGTCCTCCTTCTTGAAACGCCACAGGCCACCGATGTCGTCGGAAGCTTCGAAAACGACGGGTTCGAAGCCGTAGAGCAGAGCATGCCTGAAATCAGGTGTTGACATTCAATGCCGATCGAGCGTGCTTACCTCGTAGAAGGGAGGCCACTGGCCGCAGCTCCTATGATCGCCACACGACGTTTCGGTTCCATTGAGTTTGGCAGAAATGAGTGTTTGGCGTTTCTGGTCCGTATTTTGATAACGGCCAGTAGACGGCGGCGATAAGATGGATTCGGCGAAAACAAATAGGCAGCTGCTCGTCATCCTGAAACGAGAATCTAAAGAACAAAGACGGCGGGAAGCGCACTTGAGGAAAATGGGGTCACGAACCAACCTATAAGCGACCTCAAACCTAGGGAATGCGCATGATCAAAGAGCGAGGAAACGGGCGATCGAGAAAAAGAACATGCAGCACAGAATCGAAGGATTCGAACCGTAAGAGGCTTATAGGAAAGAACCACAAGACGATGTCCTCTGGACTAATTCAAAACAACGGACTCAAAAACAATCGTTGGAACGAAGAGCAAAATAATAATCGAGAATGAAAAGATCGAAGACGAGTTTTCAGAGTTTAAAGGGGCTGTCAAGTGCACAAAAAGTGGGTGACCAAAGACCAAAAACGCAAGTAACAAATATGAGA
>KN166939.1:5896-19596 GCA_000757745.1 Steinernema scapterisci | reverse complement strand
CCTTTCTTCTTCTGCCATTCTTCCTTGTCCAGATAAATGGAAAGATGGAACTCCAAGGGCGCATAACTAAAATACAGACAGTCACATTTATTATAAGCAGAAGAGTTATTTTGATTTACATCTGATTTTTGAAACAATAAGTTAAATGGTTTTTTCTAACGACGCATTCGCTTCTCAGGGGGTTGGAAGTCGTGCGGAGGACCTCCCTGGAAGTGCTGAAGTTGATATGGTCCGGGTCCACCCATCAGAGGAGGCGGCATTGGGCCGCGGCCAGGAGGTCCCGGAGCGAAGAATCCCGCGTTTGGTGGTTGCGGAGCGAACGGACGATTCGGTGATGGCTCATTCTTGAACATCTGAAGCAGTTTATGGACGCCTTGAACAATATTAGGATCTGAAAGAAAGAGTAAAGAATAGTCGTTACAACAGAGTGTTACCGTTGGAAGGCGGTCCAGAAAGCGCCTGGGGAACGACAGGAGGACCTCCTGGTCCAGCCTGCATTGGTGGGCCGTTGCGTTCCATAGGGCCAGGAAATCCTGAATGCTCGTCATGATATAAACTGATACTTTTAAGCAATAGCATTACCTGGAAAAGACGTAGGTCCACGGTTTCCATTCTGGTTCCTCAGTCTGCGCTGTTCTTCAAGACGATCCAGTTCCTGTTGACGACGCTGAAGATCTAAAAAACAAGAACGTCAAGAAGAAAACTAAACTACATCGGAGAGTCCAAAATATGTCGACAATCAGAAGGAAAAGCCAGTGACTCCGTGCCTGTTCCGGGAAAGTAAGGCGAATGTATAGAGTCCAAACGAGTCCAACAGAATCTCGGGAAAGTCCATGGCGGAGGAACAGGCACATTACATATTACAGTCGTTAGATTTGATCACATGCACGAAAATATAAATTAAAAATCTTGCCTTCACGAAGCATTTGCGCTTGATAGTCCTGATAAGCGACTTCCATGTCAAGCTCGAGTCGGCGACGAGCTTCGGACAACTCGGCTTCAAGTTCTTCACGCTTCTTGCGCTCCATTTCGAAGAGTTCCTTCCACTTTTTGCCGTACACATACTCAAAACTGTTGCTAGGTGGGAATCTTGGCCCCACATCCCGCTCCCTAATCAAAATTCAATAGTAAGAATCCACCATAAAAATATGAAACTTTCGACGGCACTTGGAACTTTTGTGGTTGTAACAAAATGTGGTTTTCCAAGCACCGTCAACGTCCAAAAAAGAAACCTAAACAGTACTTCATGAGTGCCGGAGATCGAGGAATCATCCTTTCTGCAAGCCCGTCGTCTTCATCCTTCTGTTCAAGTGGCTCAACAATCAAGGGTCGCGAATTCCTGTACAAAGAAGACGAGATGAAGTCCAGTTGAGAAAACAGCGCAGTGCGGGGTCCCAAGCGATCACAAATGGTAATATCCAGATCAACATGAAGCAGCCCTGGACCCCGCACTCGCTCACAGCTTCACTTACGCTGTCATCAGGAAAACGCGTTCGCGAATCTGGTTCAACGCTTCTTGGGCCGAGGGTTTGCGCTCGAATTCTACGATTCCTTCGCCGGTAGGTTTTCCTTTCTCATCAACAATGTGGACAGCGCGTTCAACCTCTCCGAACGCAGAAAATGCGTGATAGAGCATCTCGTTAGAAACGGAAGACGGGAGCTCTTTAACTTTCAGAGCGGCCCCGTGAACAGCAAAGCGAACGCGGACGGGGCGACCTCGGAGAGTCTTCCCGTCGATGGTTTCTTTAGCGCTTTCGGCGTGTGCACGCGTATCCTACAGGAAAAGCAAAAATTAGGTAAGAAAACAAAAAATATAGATAATTTTGGCCGAAATCAGTCCTTGCCAATTTTGAAACGGCCACCAATTCAAAACGCAGAATTAGTCCAAAAAGGAATATCAAGAGCAAATCCTAACCATGCGCAAAAAAGCGTAGCCTTTCTGAGACATATAGCACTCAGAAATGTCGCCATGGGGAGAGAACAAGTCCTTCAACTCCGATTCGGTCACGTCATTGGTGAGGTTTCCAACGAAAAGACGACAGCGGCCGGTGAACTTCTTCTTCGGCAACTCTTGCATAAGTTGTTCCTCGCGGAGTGGAGCGCCCGATAGTAAAAGTCCCCCTTGAGCAGCGCCAGAACTCCCTCCGCCGCCTAGGGATCGGCTTGCGCCACCGCCGTGGTGGTCACGGTTGTTGCCGGAACGACGAGATCTGCGAAAGAAATAAGGGTTAGATCACAAGATGGCAATAAAGCAGTTCCTGAAAAGTTATTTAACAACATATATAGAGGGAAAGACTATGGGATTGTCACACACATGGGAACTCTTCAGGACGGTTAGCTGGAAATCCGAAATTTGCATTCGTTGACCACATAGTTACTTCCATGACCTTATTCGTTTACTACAAATCTTTTGATACAGCTTTTTGCGCATATTATATTTTAGCCCACGCTTATTACCACCGAAGTTTCGCTGCAATTTGATGAGTTCACTAAAAACGTGCCGGAAGAAATTTAGGTTTAAAATGAAACAAAAGAATTGTTGGCGACAAGATACGCTGGTCACCACCATGCTTCATCAAATTGAGTGCTCATTTCCAAAATTGGTTATTCACTTTTCACCATGCTTTGTTGAGCCATGACTGCTCAAAAGGAAAACAAAACAAGAGTCGAGTCTATAAGCGACCCCGCAGGCTTGAAGTCAGCATCTAGATATATCTTGCGCTCCACAAGCTCACTCATTGAAAACTCTTCTCAAGACTGAAACCAAAAGCAGTCCAAGAAAGTAGAAACCAACCTGTCACGTCGATCGTCGCCTCCGCCGGTGTTTCCGCCTCCTCCACGTCGCTTATCGCCTTCCTTGCGGTTGTTGCTGTTCTTCTGCATGTTCGGGATCAGATTCAGCTGAAAAGAGTCGAACGTTGGGATATGCGGCCGAAACCAACGCGAGCGCGAACGCGTAGGCGAAAGACGAAAAAACGATGCACAAGCAAAGAAACGCAATGCGAACGCAGAGGCGCCGCGTCGGCCAATCGATGAGTTTTCCCGGCGAGAGCCGTGACACTCGGCGAGTCGGATAACCCATGTCAATGCTGCTGCACTGTGGAGGAAGAGGGGTCAGCCTCGCTCTTCGACAGAGGTCGGTTAGCTTGCGCCCAAATCCGAAAGGACCGACCGGGCACCGCGGGAGCGCAGATCTCAAATGAGCTGAAAGGGTCATTTGCCGACAGACAAAACAGACACGAAAAGAGACAAAAAGACGTAAATACAGACAAGAGAGCGTGCCGATTTGTCTGAAATGGGAATCAGCCAGTCGGAAGGGATTTTTCAATTTGAAAGTCTTTCGAATTTCGAATCGAAAAATGAAAAATATAAGTCCGAACGTTCGACTTTCCCCGATTTTAAGGAAGTGATTCTAGGGATTTTAGTGTTGGTTTTATGGCTGTTCGTTCTCGGTGCCATCGCTTATCAGGTTAATCGTAGAAAGCTCATTTCTGTTACTCCCATAACAGTGCGAAAGATCAGAGCAGCCAGCATGAGATGAGTTTATGGCTAAAAACCGCGAATCTAAGCAGATTTACGTATTCAGCGAAGAGAACAGCTGATTGATTGGGATGTTCTTGGCGCACTAGGACCAGCCGCACAGTTCTCACGTTCAGCGATTAGTCAAATTGTAAAATTGCTCGATTGGCTTGTGAAATATCCGAAGAATTGTTTTTATTTGATCTTTGTCCGTTTCAGGCTCAATGAAAAAGTTTCTGGAGGCTCTCCCCTCCAGATTCGTGGCCACGCAAGCGGTCAGATCTTCAAGCTCAAATTCGGCCACAGCGACAACATCCCGTATTCCAAAGGGTGAGTTTTCCCCGTTTTTCATGAGATTCAATCTGCGTTTCAGAGGGACCTGGCCTGGAGCACTTCATCGCTAAGGCCAGCATCGCTGAGCGAAGGACTCGGCTAGCGAAGATCATTCCGCCTATTACAGATTCCGACTCTTACCTTTCACCCGAAGACTACAACGGAAGAGGACGAAAAGGTTCGAAATTGGGTGAAATCTCCGCTAATGAACACCTTACGATTTCAGTGAAATTCCAGACGCACGGGTGCCAGATGAACTTCAGCGATATGGACGTTGTGAGGTCCATGTTATTCTCCAGCGGATACGTCGAAACCGAATCGAAGACAGAAGCCGATGTAATCCTCCTGATGACATGCTCGATCCGCGAGGGAGCTGAGGACAAAATCTGGAAAGAGCTGAAGAAGATCAGGGCGACGTCCAAAAGGCAGATCGTCGGCGTTTTAGGTGGGCGAGATCTATCATTTCGCAGATTCTAATCCATGATTTAGGTTGTATGGCAGAACGAGTCAAGCACACCATTTTGGAGAAATCGAAAAAAGTGGACATCATTGCCGGCCCAGATTCCTACAGAGATCTTCCTCGCCTGCTGGCTGTCGCTGGAACTGGCCGAAACGCGATCAACGTGCAGTTGTCCCTAGAAGAAACTTACGCCGATGTCAATCCTGTGCGTGTTGACCAGGAGTCGAAAACCGCTTTTGTGTAGGACACAATGCCTCGGACTTAAAAGATCTCATTTTTGATTTTCAGGTCGATTATGCGAGGATGTGACAACATGTGCACCTACTGCATCGTTCCATTGACGAGAGGACGAGAGCGAAGCCGCCCGATATCTTCGATTCTGGACGAAGTCAGAAGACTTTCCGACGAGGTACGGAACGTGGTTTGGATTCCGGAGTACAGTCTTCTTCCAGGGCGTCAAACAGATCATTTTGCTAGGCCAAAATGTCAACAGCTACCGCGACAAATCCGAAACTTCCATTGGCTTGGCGACTTCGACGTCCACCGTTCCCGGATTCCGCACAGTGTACAAACCGAAAACGGGCGGCCTCACGTTCTTAACACTTCTGGACCAAGTCTCCCGCATAGATCCTGAAATGCGGATTCGCTTCACTTCTCCGCACCCTAAGGATTTCCCGATGGAGGTGATCGAGTTGATCCGTGACCGGCCCAACATTTGCAATCAGCTGCATATGCCTGCACAGAGCGGAAACGACCAAGTTTTGGAAGCCATGGGCCGTGGATACACGAGGGAACTGTACCTAAACCTGGTCAGTGACGTCCGCGCTCTTGTCCCAGGTATGATTCAAGAGCTCTCTAAATCTGAGAATGTTCGTTTAGATGTGAGTTTAACGAGCGACTTTATTGCGGGATTCTGCGGAGAAACCGAAGAGGCCCATAAGGACACATTGAGTCTTATGCGGGAGGTACAGTACTCCTTCTGCTATGTCTTCCCTTACAGCATGCGAGAGGTAAGGAGCTAGCTGAAAGTTCTCTTTTATAACTTGCGCTGTAGAAAACGAAGGCAAATTATCACCTCGTCGATGACGTTCTCGAAGAAGTAAAACGGCGAAGACACGAAGAACTCGCCGAGGTGTTCCGAGAGGAAGCGTTCGCCTGGAACCAGAAGGAGCTGGGTCGTGAACGGCTTGTCCTCATTGAACAAACTGGGACGAAACGCTCCGAAAGCGCCGTTGCTGGAAGAACCGACGGAGGAGTGAAGGTTATCCTTGAAAACTGCGAGCTGCCTTCGGAGGTGGACGATTCGAGAAGGACAGTGATTTCAGGGGATTACGTCAGAGTCAAGGTTTGGGGAACCTACATGGCTAAGTATACCCTAAGTTGATTATAGGTCACTGGCGCAACCTCGCAAACGCTAAGCGCGATGCCCGTTTCCAGGACGACGCTCGTGAAGTACAGTAGTTAGATTAGGTTTGCTACGTTGTTGATTTGTTAAATAGAACTTTATTAACCACTGCAATCTATCCACAAAATTGCCTAACGGCTCACTCTCTGCAACAATAATACTTCTGGTCGCTGGCCTTGCGACATTTCCCTTTTGGGAGATTCTGGCAGGTTTCATTGTCGTCCCAGCCTCTGCATTCTACGACTTGGTCATTCTGGCTCAGGAGGGCTTCTGTGCAAGGTTTTTGTGCTATCACCCTGTTTGGACAGCAGGAGTGGGAACCGTCGATCATAGAGTCGCATATGTACTCCTCTGGACACGCTTGAGGATCCGAGGGATTGCACCTGAACAAGTAGAGCTACAAAAAAATTCAACATAGATTCTAACCTTCGGGGCTTATTCGTGATGGGGTGAAGGATGGGCATCTGCCCATCAGCGCACACAAATACGTCAACCTCGTAGCAACACAGGAAGAGATAATGCTTAACGGTGGAATTGAAAAGATCATTATCGTCAACGGCTTCTAAACAGTGCGTTCCTTCTGGACACCGGTTGTCTCCTGTAAATTCTTGAACATCCTGTAACACAAACAAAGCCTACCTGGAAGACACTTCTGGGGTCTCTTTCTGGCTGCGTCGACGTAAGGAACCATGCATTTCTTGCTGGGTTGGCAGCAAACGTTTTTCACGAAACTTCCGACTACGCCTCCGGTTCCGGATAAGCACAAGAAGTTAACGGGGCAAGAGCCTTCGACACTCGGAGAGCAGATCTTAGGTCTGCCGAACTGTTCCCTGAGCGTTTGCATCCCGTAAGGACATTCCAGAGGCAAGGTGCAACAGATGTGCTCAAGATTCTTTGCCTGTTGACACGAATATCCATACGGACAGTCCGAATCCAAATCTGGTGAACATCTCCGAGCGATCCCTCCGCCTTGTGTCATAACCAAACTCTCCGGATGCGGACAAATCGGCTCCGTTTTGCAGCAAACAGCTGCAAAACTCCTCGTTTTCATGCATTCGAATCCGATTGGGCATCCTTCGTTCTTCTCGAAGTTGCAAAGTTGTGGTTGGGAATTCGAAGGGTTCATGTAAGTTTCCAGGTTTCCGGGACACACGCCGATACAGTAATCCGAGCACTGCTCCACGCTGGCAAAACTGTTGAGTTGGTCAAGGCATCCTCCGGGTTCAACGTGCTCGCAAAGACCTTTCTTTATGTCGAACGTGAAGACGCTCTGTGAAAGCTTCGTGGAGCAGGTGGATCGAGTGTTGTAAGGAAGGCCGCACACGTGATCTAAAAATTGTAAGATTAGAAAAGGGTTGTAAAGTTATGCTGAAACGGATAATTCTGACTGAAACGTTCCGACATCTCAGTGTCTGCCTGTCGACGTTCAGACAATCCGACAAGAAGCTGAGAACGATGCCCATTTTCGTCTTTTCGTCGAAGGAGAGTGGTCGATGTTCAGGCGTCATACGTTCCAGGTCCAACCAGCATACTTACCTTTACTAGGACAACACGCTTTTCTCGATCCCTTTCCAGTACAGGTGTAATTGGAAGCGCAATCCGAATCGTTTTGACACCTCGCTATTCGACTTGCCGAGTACCGATCAGGCTGGGGATCCCCTTTCAAGCAGGTGACTTCGGAGGCACAAAAGCGCATGCATTCTCCCTTCGTCGCGAAATTGTTTTCGTTTCCGCCGCATCCACCGAAAGCAAAAGGTCGACAGAGATTGGAGACCTTGTCAAAGTAGAAATGCGTCTTCGCTGGGACTCCGCAGTTGCTGCCTGAATCCACACTCATCTCGCAAATCCTATCTAAACAAGGCAGATTTAGGAATGTTTAAGATCCTGTTATTACCGGCCTTCCGGCAGCAAACTGATTTCATTCCCTGACCCACACACTCGTATCCTCCGGGGCACGGAACCCGTTCTCCTTCGCATCTCTTGATGTTTCCAGCGAAATCCATCAACGGGAGCCCCTTGCCACACTTCACTGAAACGATTCTGATCATATGCAATTCTGAATCCAACCTACAGAGCGAGTCGCACCCGTCTAGACACTCCTCTTTCGTCTGGAATCGATTCGGATTTCCACCGCACCCGCGGAAGACGAATTCGAGACATTCGCCGATGTCGACGTCGAAGTGGAAGGCGGCGTGCGGGCGGCTCGCGCCGCACTCGAATCCAACGTTCCTTGGAAGGCGGCAGAGGACTCCTGAAACAAGGCCTTCAGAAGACGTTCAAGAACTATTCATACACCTCCAAGATCGGACTGCGCCGTGACGGCAAAGCACAAAAAGGCGAAAAGTGGCCGAAGGATCACTGACCACCTCATCGGAGCCACAAGAGAGTTCGAGGGTAAAATGGAGAGCGAAACGATGGTTTTCGAGTGCCGCGCTCATTGTTTGGGTCCGAACCATCGCAGACAAACGGACGACAAATAAGAGTGCTTCAAGGAGCAAAGAAGAACGCGCTGTACAGCTTCTGCGCGCGGAGGAAGTCGAGGAGAGTGATATCATATCTCGTTTGTGTCATTAATGAGTGGACCGAAGTGTTACGGTAACCGTTAGTGGTCGTTTGCTGTATGATCTCCCACAATCCTCACAGGGTTAAATCAGAGGGTCAAATCCGCAAGCTTTTATAAACTTTCAATTTATGTTTATTTTGTCTTTTTCGTCGAATTTGTCAACCTTCTTTCGCTTCCTCGCGATTTCTCCTTCCTGAAACAAGTTTTTATTAACAGATTTCCACAAATTTCATAACTTACTGTTCCATATTCGTAGAACTGCGGCGCCAACTCGTACAACCATTCCGGCTCAATCACGCTGATGTCCCGGATCGAGTCTTGCATGACTTCAGTATACACAACCCTAAACCAGTTTTCAGTAATTGTGCCAGCGAGTAGAAAACAAACCATTTTGGGAAATCTTTTCGGTACATAATCACGGACCCTTTGTACATGTTGAACGGGTAGTTCTCCTTGATTGTGTGGTACTTTCCGGTGTGGTCGTAGTAAGCGGCTTGGGAGAAGAAACCGTTGACGATGCATCGGCGGATCTTTGCAGATTCTCCTATCAAACCTTGACACGAAACGATTTGGATCTTCAAGCGTTTCATGTGCCGGATGAGTTGCTCGCGGACATTCTTCGCGCGATTCAAGCCTCGGTAGTTCAGGAAGTTCCTTGAACACCACTTTTGGGAGTAGTTGTTCTAAACAAATCACCGCATGAGTTCGATATACAATAAACTGACGCTAATTTTAAACGTTCCCACATGAATCACACGGCAAAAATATCGATTATCATCGATCTACATCTATAATCAATGTAAATCCTACCTTCACAAAGTTGGTATATACGTTCAGCAGCGTTAAATGATCTCCCTCTTCTACTGCAAACTTTCTTTTAATTAATTCCTGAAACTCTTCTAATAGAAAAAAATGAATGATTCATCACCACTAACCGCTTGATGCCTATTCCTGGCGGGCATCTGGAACACATCCTGAATCTGCATCATCGCGATAATTGTGGCGATCTCGTGGCTACATCCGAATTCTCCCGACGTAATCAAAGTCTTCGCGTGCATCGGAGAAAGCGGGAGATCCACCATGGACGTACCCAAAGGGTTCGTTAAAAAGCCAGTTTCTTCGCTTACAGCTTCCAGTGCTATAAGGAGCTCGAGTCCTTGGATCATAGCGGCGACAGAAGGTCTCTTAAATACAAATTCTTAGAGTTGAGAGCTGACCTAACAACTTACTGATAGGTAATGGAACCTCAATACGTTCTGAATCCCTAAGGCCTTTAGTTGAAGAATCATAGGTGCCAACGCGGTCCTCTGAATCTCGGGCACAGTTCCAAATATCATTTTCTCGTATTCGCTTTGTGGATAAAGTCGGTAACACTTCCCAGGCCTGATCCGACCCGCGCGACCTGCGCGCTGTTCGGCCGAAGCTTGGGAAATCGGCACAGTCATCAAGCACTCAATCCTGTTTTCCCGGTTCAGCGCTCGCATCTTCACAAATCCACAATCAATCACTGAAAACGAAATCTCAGAGAAACACGTCTCTGACATTCATTTACCGAAAGCAATTCCAGGAATCGTGACGGAAGCTTCGGCAATATTTGTTGCAACGACAACTTTCCGCGTGTCGTGGATTGCGGAATCGAAAGCTTTTAACTGCAGAAGATGTTAGGATTAAGAGAGCAAAACTTTTCGAACCTGTTCCTTTGCTGGTAAAGCTCCGTACATGGGAACAATCCACAGCTTGTACTTGGTTCCCCGGAGACTTTTCAGGCTTTCGTGCAGCCGATCACAAACAAAGTCGACGTCGTCCTGACCTGGGAGGAAGGCCAGTATATCTCCTTGGGGCTCCGACTTGTGTAAATCAAGGATAGTGTCAACGGTTGCCGTGACATAGTTTGGCACCGAGCTAAAAGCGTGACTGAAAGCAAAGCTCAACTTAATTGACTTACTTCTTAGTGTAGTAAACTGCGACTGGATGCATTCTTCCTTCCACCGAGATGATCGTGGCCGTGTCCAACTCCCGATCGGACGATGTATTCAGTTCAAAAAAGTCCCGGAAAAGCTACAACAAACCAACTTTAAAATGCCAAATAAAACTGAACTCACCTCGGCGTCCAAGGTTGCGGAGGAAATTATAATTCGGAGATCCTTCCGAATAGCGACGACCTTTCTAAGAAGTCCCAGCACCATATCCGTGTTGATTGATCTCTCGTGAGCTTCGTCGATCATGAGGATGCTGTACTTGGTTAGCAGCGGATCTGCCATCATCTCCCTCAGGAGAATTCCATCTGTCACGTACTGAAACAACTCCATTACCCTATTTCAACAGAACAAATCTAACCTTGATTTTCGTGCGTTCGCTGCTGACGTCGTCAAATCTGACGCAGTACCCCACTTCATCTCCCAATACGCCCATTTTCTCTTCGGCCACTCTGTTGGCCAGCTGAAATTTGGAAATCAGATACCGAAATCAGTTATCTCGCCTACCGTGACAACGGCAACTCTTCTGGGTTGAGTGATTCCTATCAAACGGCCGTCGGATGCCCAACCCGCTTCCATCAAATACTGAAACGTGAGATTGAAAAGTCACTAAAAAGCTATGACAAACCTGGGGAACTTGGGTACTCTTTCCACATCCTGTTTCGCCGATTAGGACGAGAGTTTGGAACTTTTCGAGCAGATACAGGATGTGATTTCTGTTCTAAAAATGTGTTGTTAGGGAGTTCGGAGCAGAAAGGAAAGGCAAACCTTGAAGATCGGCAATCGGCCTCTCTGCTGCTGGATGGAGAGCGAGGCGTACGGATTGTTGTACACAATGGACGTCGAAGGCTCAGAAGAAGTCGCGGTGGCTTCCGAACGTTCTTCGAGCACAAGAGATCCGTAGGAGACGACCTCGTCATCTGGAAAGTATAAGGTTATCCCCGCTTGAATTGATTTCAAAACTAACCAGGCTTCCTGAACAAAGGTCGTGCAGTTCCTGGAGCGTGGGATCTGCTCATTTTCGGCTTCGTCGACTCTGGCTGGATTCCGAAACCAAAAACGTTCCAAAAGCGGCGCTTTCAATGCCAAACACGAAGTTGCTATTCCGAAAAGCGTCCCATCACGATTCACCTGTGAGCGTAGGATCTTCCACGATATTGTCGCGGGCTTCTTAAATTTGGAAATTCTTAAAATCCTATTTCGGAAAATCTCGCGATTTTCGATTTCTCTGGCGAATGAGAAGCCTTTCTTGACAGATATCAGGTTGTTCATTGCGCTGATCCCCACGTGCCACCTTTTGCGCGATGCTCGAAAATTGTATTCTTAGGAAATCGTGAATATTGTTTCAGGAAGCTGAGTGGTTCAGCAAATCGGGAATGTCCGAAGAAGGAGAATTGCCGCCTTCGCCTGAAGATTCCGAGGAACGTCCCGGAAGCATTGGGTAAGTGAACATTTTCTGTTTTTGAAACTTTGTTCAAAGTCGGGGGATAAGGGTGTTTGTGACTTTTGGCGTTGTGGCTTATAATCTCATGCTTTGTCTTGTTCAGGGTAGTCGAGGATGACGATATCGTTTGCCTCGACGGTCCTCCTGCGCCGCCCGTTTTACCCGTTTCTTCCAATGGGGACGATGACAACGGCGGCGGCCTTTTTTTCTCCATCGACACTTCGCACAATGGGATCACGGAGGAATACGACGACGACAACGACGTTCAGATCCTGAACGTGTCCAGCGCCAGCGCAGAATCAGCGGGATCTGTCCGCAAGTCGATTTCGACGTCCTTTCTGATGACGTTCACTCCGACGGCAGATCCTGCTGCTGAAACTCCCGTAAAGAAGAAGGTTTGTTAATCGTCATTCTGAGTTTGATTTAATCTCAATCGTTTAGAACGGTTGCTTCAACTGCGACGGCGACCACAATGTGAATGAATGTCCGGAACCGAAGGACATCAAGCGGATCAAGGCAAATTCTGCCAAATTCAAGCGTGAATCGTAAGTTTCATCCAGTTTGTAGCAGTTCATGACCGCTTATAGAATGGGAACGCCGCGTGCTCCGCGTGCCGAAGGTCCTTCAAAGACCCTGACCAACTACAGGCCCGGAAGACTGAGCAGCGATCTGCGAGCCGCTCTTGGAATTGGCCCTCAGGATATCCCGGAATGGATCTACCGCATGCGGGAGTCCGGGTACATGGAGGGGTATCCTCCTGGCTACCTGAAACAGTATGTCTTTTTGTTTAAGTTTTTGCTTTTAATAGGATTTTAAGGGCTATGGTGTACGACGACCCCACGTCGATTCTTAGCTTCAATTTTATCGACTCCAACCTCAACCAAAAGGAAGAAGAAGAAGAAAGTGAGTGGATCCGACCCATCTGAAATTACATTCATTCTCATATATTCAGAGATTAAAACTCACGTGCCTCCCAGGATCGATCAGAACAAGATCATCTACTACGCGGGTTTCAACAAGTACTTTGGCAACCTGAGAGACGTAAATATTTGCCTCAAACGGTATCAATTAAAAGAGGCTTTTGCAGAGAGATCAAGGACAGTACCGCGTTCCCAATTTCGAAAGCTTTGTCAAAGAACTGGAATCCCACATCCAGAAGGAGGCGAAGTCCGATTGGGAGAATCACAAGCGATCTCGATCGCGCAAGCGTCAAAAGTTCAGCGTTTGCGAAGAACCCTCGACTTCTGAAGCCGATCATTCCTGCAATGAAACTCCCTCGAAACGCGCTCGATTCCCCGAAGGAAGCGAACAGGGAACTCCTAATCCCAATTCTTCCCTGAATGGTACTAGTTCAAGATTTGATTCTCTATCTAAAATGGATTTTCCAGATTCACAAGACTCCTCCACCTACGGACACAGCGCGAATGACTGCTCGCTGCTGAGTCTTAATGAAGCATCGATGTGTTCCACGGATTCCGAAGCGCTCGACATGCCCACGTCGCTTGGATTCGACGACACGATCATCATCCCCGAGGGAATCAACGCGACTCCGCTCAACCAAACGGCGAACGACTTATCGCGATTCAGCGTTGGCATTCAGCCGTTCCAAGAAACAATTGAGCACGCTCAGGGAAACGGAACTTTCTTCAAAAACATGCTGGAGATCTTGAACAGAAGCAAGCCGAAGAAGGAAGTAGAAGAGGAGATAGCGGAGAGTGGAGAAGGGAAATAATGCTGCAGATCCCTCCACTGACAACGTGACGCGTGAGTACGCGATCTACCTGTGATTCGCATTTCGGAATTTGCTTTTTGTTTTCGAGTGGACTTAGGCTGAAGAAAATAAATTAAGTCGTCCAGTTATGATAATTGATGAAGTAAGCACATAGGAACCTTGGAATTGATCGGATCACATTTTGCCCGGTGGTTTTCTTGTTTTGGTCCCGACCGGTCGACGCGCTGCGAACTTTTGAGAATGAATCTATGTATTGGATGTCTCGCAA
>KN166935.1:9537-30628 GCA_000757745.1 Steinernema scapterisci | reverse complement strand
CCTCTTAAGCGACCCTCATTAATATCCAAATTTAAACAAAACGATTAATTATGCGCCTTCGCCTGACATCCACGCGCTCTCAACCGCAGGGCGCCGCCGCCGTCGACCTCGGCGACAATTTGTCACAATGACCTTGCGCGCCGGCGCTTGAATTATTAAAATGACCACCCCACTGTCCTCCTGGCGGCGGACGCCAGGACGTACCTGACGCGTTATGTGCGGTAATTAGCGTTCAGTTGGACGCTGGAAATGGATTTGACAAGCGACGGGAGAACGGAATCGCGGGACCGGAAATTGTCGAAGACTGTTTCCTGGGCCCGCGCGAGGACCGGTTGGGCCTAAGGAGAGGGAAGGACCTGAGACGCCGCCGCGGCCTGGAGACAGCGCGCCCCTGTCAAAGATCAAACATTTCGGTTGCGACGGCGCTTAATCGCGGCGCATCTTACGCGGTTTTTATGCTTTGTGTACTTTGCGGTTTTTGTGTTCTAATGAGCGCTTTTTGGTGGTTTTTTGGCGGATGGCTGGTTCTGGCTGGATAGGCAGGTGCAAGGATCGGGGCTTAGGAAGGGATGAGGATTATGGGAATGATCCGGAAGAGCTGGTGGGTCATTTGCGTGCTAAATTGTAAAATCTGTAACAACTATGTCAAAAACTACGCGAACGTATAGCGCTTGTTTCGTTTATGGCCCAACAAAGCGTTTCTAGCAGAACCACAAAGCGCAAAAGAGTGCGTCATGGTTTCCCAAATATTTGTCATCGCGAATCTGAGACGTTTTCTCACACTGAAAATGTGGTGTTGCACGTGGCGAGGAATTCTTATATTGTTGTTCTACGTTTCTGTTCTGCTTGCAAGAGGGTTTGCATGACCCTGATTGGATAGATTTACGTGACTTTTGCCAGAAGGACGACCGACTCGAGGCTTCACATTCAGTCGAAATGACCTGAGCTGGCTTTTTTAGACGGCTTCAGTGTCTACGCAGAACTTCAGACGTCTACACACAGATTGATGGATAGCTTGGAGTTTATTCTTTGACTTAATTACGTGAGATCTGTCGGATTACGTGCAGGCCGTGTATCCAGACTCCGGGTGTCTACAGACAGCTTTTAATGTCTCCAGAGTCTGTACAAGACCACTGTTAGTCTGGTGATTCCAAGCCGGGATCGGTCGTGTCTCAGTCCTCTCCTTCCTGACCCTCAATATCCATGTTCCTAGCTCCGAATCGATCCCAGATTTCATTTTCGATCTCTCGACTTCGGCCGGAAACTCCCTCCCGACCTGCTATTTGCTCACTCCATAATCTCCATCGCATTCACACCAACTATTTACCCTCTCGCTCGCTCACTCCGGCTTCCAAATCACTCCAGCCTCCCTCACCTCGATGCCCCTCCGCGTGCCCCTTTTTCTTGTCTTGAAATCCGATCTCCGGGGACAACTTCTCTTTTGTGCGCGTCTTCTTCTTCTCCGTCTCCTTCCGCCCGGAACCGGACTACACATGCTAATCCACTTCCCGCATTCCAGGCACCGCGCGGTCATCGCAAACTCAAGCCTCTGCTTGATCGTCGTGTCGTCGGAGCTACCAACAGCAGCAGCAAGCGACAAGAGAGACCCGGGGAGAGAACCCGAGGGGCGGAGTGTCCGAACGGCGAACCAGATCCTCTCCCTGCGCACCAGCAGTTTTGATATCGCGCATCGAACGATCGCCACTGCCGCCGCCGTTGTCGCCAAAGTCGAAGTCATCGACGCCTGCACCAGAACAAGAACCAGCAAGCGTGGGTCTATTTGTTGTGTGCATGTCGCAGGAGCAGCTCCTCGTCATCATCATCGAACGGTCTGCGCGCGACACTTCCAGCTGCTGATAGGCTAGCAGCCGCCGCCACCGACGTAGCCTGCACCCTCCGGCGGTTCGGCTTCTGCCGCTAGCTGATATGCTAATCGAAGGACGCGAGCATCATGAGAACAAGTCCACCGCCGCCTTTCGTTTTATTGCTTCTGCTTTTTGTCTGTAATTCGTATTTTATTCGGACGGCTAATTCCGTTTCTACGACGCCGAACACGCCTGGGAGCAACGATGGTGCAGGCGAAGGAGCCGGAAAAGGTTGGTTTTGTTATGGGGTTGAGTGTTAAAGGGTGGTTAAGTGGGTGCAGGCGAGATGGGTAAGGGTTGGAAAAAATGGGGAATTTCCAAGAGGTTCGAATGTCCTTCAATCAAGTTTCACTTTTCGGTTTTGAGTGCCATGGACTGGAATTCCAGCCGTTCAGTCTAATGGCCAAAATTGGTTAACCTGGGTTCTGAGTCAGCACAGCCCGAACTGTCATTTATGACACTCCGCTGTACCCACGACCTTGGTTAATTCCTTTCGGACATCTCCGCCGCTTTTGTTCTCCCAACAACACCGGTTACACATCTGCTCTTGACAAATCTACAAACTCTAACATCTGCCTCTTTCCGCCTTTTTTGAACCGCACCTCCCAAACCTGGAATCCTACCGAAATCTCGAGTTCTGGAAACTGGGATTCTCGGCATCTCCTCTTCCCTGAGTCCATTCAAAACCTCTTTTTTTCCTCCCCCAAGGTCAATAATTCCTCTTTTTAACCCACATTCCTTTTTTGCGCTCTCTAATAAGCCCCACATTCCCAACGCCAACTTCCGGCTGCCCGCACCTCTCCCAAGCCCCCACTCCCCCAATTTCACTGCCCTTCCTTCCTAAACACCCCAAATCGGCTGCCGCAAATTGGAAAGGCACAAAGTTCAAGAGGATCAACCATCGCTCTCCGCTGGAACTACGGTGGGCGACGGCGCCGCCGCCGCCGCCGCTGCCGGCGACGGTCGAGGGCAATTATTCGCGGATTGCGCAAAGGTCGAGGTTGGAGAGAATAGTTGGGATGAGGTGGTGGTGGATTGACGCCCGAGTGGACGCTGGCGCTAATTGTTCCCCTTTTTGTGTTCTATTCGATTTACTCTAACCCTCCGCCACTCGGCGATCGGATCAAATTTCCCCTAACGGACATCCTTCCCAGCGTAGTTGGCAGCGAAAAGGATGCGCGACGGGTGTGGAGAAGATAGGATTCGAAGCGGAGAAGGAGGGGACAAAGACGCCGTTGCATAATGGAAAGTGGCGTTTAAGCGATAAAAGGCGGCAAGGGCGACAGATGGCAGAAGCCGAAGATCGTGATTCTGGAGCAGATGGATGACCGCAATAAGGAGGAGAAACAAAGGGACTTTTGGGTAGGAGAGGAGCCAAGGTCGGAGGGTAAATTAGAGGGCAATGTTGAGGCACTCAACTGGTCCAGTCAAAGGGTGATTCCCGTTCAATCCCCGCTGCGGCTTGTTTTCTTCGCCCACTTTATGACGCAACCGCAAAAAACAAGAAACCATTTGAAGCACGGACCATTACGTAACCATCTTCCCACGTCCTTTGTCTTCTTCTTATTCCCCACATCCACTGACCGATCGCTCACCCCCGAACATCAAAGGACAACCCCGAATAACAATAAAAGCGAGAACCAGAAAGTTCCCCGTCCGCCGGTAGGAAGATTAGATTAACGCGCCTCTTGCGCACCGCACGCATAACAAATCGTTCCGATGTAATCGATGATTCCATTTCAGGCGCCGTCGACAAGAATTCAATCCCGATCTGTGCTTTTGAGGCGCTCGATACGCTGCCAACCCAGGTAGCCAAACACGTAGCCGAGTTGCCGGTTTTGGGCCAGAGCACGACTTTGTCGCTTCTTCCGCCGAAGGCCAATTTCTCCCACATCGCCAGGCTCAAGGATCTCCAGTGTGTTCTGCAGCTAGAGACTTGCGTGAATTGTCTTCTCAGTGTTCAGTATACGCCGCCCAGAGCGTTTCTTTCTGATCTCGATTCTAAGCTGGTAAGAGTTTGGGAGAATGGACGTTTGGAGTGACAGGCGTGGAGAGGGAGAACGTAAATTGGGAACGTTGGAGGTCATTTTTGAGGGTGATGAGTGACAAGATGGTGGGAGAGGAGGAGGACGGAAGGAATGGGGAGAGCAGGTCACCCTTAATTAGCCTGAATAAAAGTATAAGATTGTCTGCAGACAAGAAGCTTCGTCTGCAGACTCGCCGTATCACGTATCCGGCCATTCTGGAACGATCCACCGCGTCGAGTCGGTCGTTCTGAAACGTGAGTTTTTCGATGAAAAGTTGTTTGCATTTGTTTGCTTGTCTGCAGACAAGAAACTGTGACAAGAAACCGTCGAATACGATCATTCTGGCCCGATCCGCCGCGCCGAACCGGTCGGTCCACGGCCCTGAAACGTGACTTTTCCCAAAAACCCTTATTTGCCTCCCAGCGCCTTCCGCTTCCTCCCTCCTTCCTTAAACCTTGATGTTTACTCTTCCCAACTCCACACACAATTACCCAGTAACGAACGAACACTCGCTCGCCACAAGCGAACAACTTCAATAAACAACAAAAAAACGGTTTTTTCATGTTGCGTAAGAAGCGACAAGCAGGCGCGCGCAACTAGGAAACAACATCTCGGCGACCTTGATCTCCACTTCCTAATAACTTCTCTCCCCTCTTTTCAGATCTCAAAATGCGACGAGAACGTCGATTCGCATGAAGCGTGTTTCAACCTCGAGTTCCTCGAACCCAAAGGCGACCATCTCGGCGGCGTCCGACGACTCTACGACTATCACATGAAAACGTCGATCTGGGAACAATTGGGACGATCCACAGTGAACAGCACAACGAGCGCGATCACAATCCGACTTTTCCTGAAGAACGTGGATCTGCAGCCGAAATTGGAAAATTACCTGGAAGCGTTGTTTCCGATTAGGATTAGCGTTTACGGTAAGCGGATGATCGCGCGGGAAAACGGCTTAAGACGGATGTTATTCAGAGAATGTGGAATTTATCGTCGGCAGCTCAAGGTCGACGGCGAACGAGTCTTCGATCGGGTTTATTCAGAGTCCGCGATTTCCGGACGCTTATCCGAGAAATATTCTAAAGAATTTTACGATCGTTAATCGTAATCCCGACGGATTTGTGCGCATCGTTTTCGACGATTTTAACATGCATTTCCAGAGTGAATTGAGGGTGGGTTTTGTTTGTTTACACTGCTAATCTCTTCCTCTTTTTGGGGCTAATTTGTGCTTTTTCAGGTCCTTGACAGCAACCACCGGGAGCTCTTCAACAGCCGCTCCGAATACCGTCGGCCGCCCTCCTACGTCTCTTCAAAAGACCGAATTTTCGTCATCTTCGCGTCGCACGACTTCTCTTGGCCCATCGGCTTCCGGGCGAAATACGAATTTGTGGACGAGCACGAATGGCTGGACCAACCGACACATCTTGGTATCTAAAAAGCGGAGTTTGGAGGTGTTTTAATGTGGTTTGTTTAAGATTGCGACAAGCACTTCGACAACTACGGCGGAATGATTTCGATGAGCCGCTACGACACTCTGATCCACTCGCACATCGACTGCGTGTTCCTGGTCGGGAATCTCATGTCGCCGGCGACGTCTTTCGACCATATGTACCTGAAGGTCGAGGAATTCCACATGCAAGGAATCGGGATGCACCTGGAAGTCAGAGAAGGGCCCACGTCGACGTCCGAGAGGATTTTGGTCCTAATCGACGCCCAATCCAGGTCGCAGTTGGCTCTCAAGCAGCCGTCGACAGGATTTTCGACCAGAGATCACATGTCTCCCACGTTCTACATCCGAATCAAGGGTTATATGACCTCGACGTAAGTCGTTTCTTTATTCCAACATTCCTCATTTTTAGTCACGCCTATGAGGGCCTAAGAGCCACTTTTCCCACAGCTCTCAGCCCGAAGTCTTCTTTCACAACGTTCGCATTTTTTGCCTTTTTGCCGTTCCGCAAACAAACTCATTTGCAGTATTTTGTTGGGTTAGAATTACAGTGTTGTCCCTGACACTCGAGGAGAACCAGTTTTACCACCTTAGCAGTTGGGGATGTTCGGATCGCTCTGGACGGCCGCCCGCTCCCAGTTGTGTTCGTTCCTGTCTGATTCACTTAAGAGATTGCGGAAACTTGTGGAGGTCGTTGGTTCTCAAGTGTTCTGCGAAGCGTTCGGGTGTTTGGGGAATTCAGGGCTAAATTTGGGGAATTCGATGGTGTAGGTGATGTGTTAAAGTTGCGATTGGTCGGATCATCTGATAGTGCGTTGGGATGAGCGATTTGTGATATTTTGTGTTTGGCATTGCTTGTAAATTTGCGTTTTCGCTGCTCGCGGTGTGTCATTTTGGGCATTGTCACGTAGGTTTGCAGGTGGCACGTAATTGGTCTAGAGACGTCCGGAAGTTGTCTGAAAATAGGGCCATTTCTGATGGGAAACGAATATCGACCGGTCGCTCAACTGGCCGATCTATCAGACAGCTGATTTGTCTACTTTGAGTCTAGTTTGCGCTTATGTTGTCTAGAAAAATGGGCACTCTTTGTCTGTTTGTCCAAGAGACATTTTCTTCAAATCGACCGGTCATCTTGTCTCACTTTCCATAAAATGAATTGCTTTCTTGAGCTATTTTAGACAGTTTGTAAAAAATCAGACGTTTTTCTGTAATTTTCTGTCTCTGCGTGCCTTTATCAACTTTACGTGCTTGTAACATTGACCCTTAATTTGCAAGCTGATTTCTCCATTTGTGCCCTAATTAATATTGCTTATATCGTTCCAGGTCTGGCCTATCCATCGTCTACAGCCAGTACTATCGTTGGTCCACAGCCCTGTGTCCAGGAAATGGCGAATTCCACTGCGACAACGCGCGCTGCATAAAGACCGTCCTCCGCTGCGACACGATCAACCACTGCGGTGATGGAAGTGACGAGGTCTGCGCCATGCCCGACGACGTTTACGACCACGCTGCGTAAGCACGAAGCTCATTTTCTCTGCTAATAACTCTGTTTAGGGACAACGAAATTGCGGGTATCATTACCGTAGTCATCGGAGCCTGTCTTCTGCTCCTGCTAATCCTCCTTCTGCTCGCCATCCTCACGCGAGTTTACAGAAACAAGCTCGTCTTCCGACTACGCCGCGAAGTCTCCCACCTCCGAAGAACACCTCCAGCAGAAGCCGAAATCTCCACCGGCCCAACGATGCAAACCGTCGGCGACAGGCGATTCTACGTGCTTCCGGAGAATCAAATTTCGGTTATAGAAGCTCCGCCGACCTATGATGATGCGTTGAAGCATCCCTCGGTGCTTACGGGTTATCCAACGCCTGCTTACACGAATCCATCTTATTCGCAGAGTCCTTCTGAGGTGAGCCAACCATTCTTACATTCATTTAGACGTAAGATTTAATTCCAGGACGCTCCCAGCAGTTCCCAAGGCCCCGAAGGCCTCCCAGCCTACAGCTCAAGAGCATCTCCTCCTTCGCCGCCCTCGGCGCCTCCGCCAGCGACTGCGAGGAGGAAACGAAACGCTCCACAGAAGACGACAGCGGAAAGACCGCCAGCAGCCACATCCTTGCAGGGTTCCACATCGCCTCAGTCAATTCCAGAGTCAACGGAGTCGGCCACCGACGCAGCGAAAGACTCCGAATCATGGGTTTAATTCTAGTCACGTTTTAGTGTTGTTCGTTGTACATAGCGATAGAAATAAAGAATTCTCGAAAATCGTTTATTCTCTCTGCTTCAGAAAAAGTCACAAAACAGCGAATTATTTTCAGCCAGGATTCGCAAGGTTCTCGATTTCCCGTTTCTCACGACGGTCGAATCTTTCCAGTACCTCGACTCTAGCTTCTCAAACCCTGAATCGCACAAGCGGTCCAGATTCTTACGTTCGCGTTTTTCCGCTTGCATTTCTCCGAGTTCCCATGACCCCATCACCTTTGCCACATAGCTATAAGTGGATATACCTAGGTCCAGCGACCTAAGATGCTCGTTCTCAAACAGATGGAATGCAAGAACCTTTTCTGGACACGTGATCCCATGAATTATCAGATTCTGGGCGGCCACCTTCCATACTAGCTCCGTTTCGGGATAAAAGTCGGGAAGGCAGAAAGTCTTGATTGGGATACGGCGAAGCAGCATTATAAGCAAAGACCGCGCGTCGGCCACTGTTCCAGTTGGATACGTTGGGCCGTTTAGGATACTGTATAGTAGGATTCTAGCGTATCGAGTGTCTCCTTTGATAACGGTGGTGACAGAAATGGGTGATAAAGAAAAAGAGTGAAAATCTGTTAACAGAAGCTTCAAATCATTGTCATCGGTAAACACCATCAAGGAGTAGTCTTTGCGTTTGTTTTGGTGTGAGGTTCCTACGTTCCTCCAGAGAGATGCCGATAATACTTGGAAACGCACGGCAGAAGAGCTGGCAAGGAGGTGGGCGACCGAGTCGATGAAGAGGTAAGGAACGAGGTCCATAGCGATGTCGGCTGGTGAATGCCGGACCTGAAATAGGTGTGAAGGAAGCTGGAAGCGTCGCTTTTTCTTAGGATTCGAGGAGAGGTGCTGGCGGCAAGGGGTACGGTAGGCGGTGCTGAGGACCGACCGACTCGAAGATCCAGATCCGACTGAAATAATTGCTAAAACGTCTGGAAATGGCATTGTCTACAGACACCTGAGCAGGCAACAACCGACCAACTGGAAGGAATGCGTCAGGTTGAAATGACGTCTACTGATGTCTACAGACCCGTCACATGCATGCTTGAACCAGACTCTAGACATGACTCGTCTCATCAGCTCACATCTGAACCTAAGCACTTTGCACGTAGAGGAGCGAATGACGTTCAATCCTATCCCGGTATTTAATCCTATCTTCCCGACATCTGAAAACCATGCTAATAACCCGATATCCAAATACAAAGCTATAAATATAAAAAAATCATTTAATACAACTTTAAATTTACATAACAGGAATGTCCTTAACGAGGGTGCATGATTCCACGACCACCATCGATGGCCAAAAGATGACCGGTGGTGAAGGAGCTCATGTCGCTGGCCAGGTAGTAGATTCCCTGGGCCACCTCGTTGGCTTCGCCAACGCGTCCCAGCGCGTGTGTCGTCTTTCCCTTCTCCAGGAACTGTAAAATGAGGAAATAAGCTAGATTTTAGAAATGAAATGGACTTACAGCGTCATAGGCGGCGTCGCTCAGTCCGGAGCGCTTGTGAACCTGGGTGACGATGACTCCAGGGTTCACAGCGTTGACGCGGACTCCAGACGAGGCGAGTTCCAAGGCCAGGCACTTGGTGAACTGGTCGATGGCGGCCTTGGACATGCAGTAGTAGGTGACTCCGGGGAACTAAGAAACAAGTTTACGAGAAGATTAGAATTTGAACAACTTACGGCGCAGGTTCCGGTGACGCTGCTGACGTTGACGACAGTTCCCTTGGTCTTGATGAGGTGCGGAATGGCCATCTGGGTCAGGACGACGATGCAGCGGACGTTGACGTCCATCTGGCGGTCGTACTCCGCGATCGGAGTATCGGCAACGGTGCCGTTGACCAGGATTCCTGCGGCATTTACCTGGAAGATTAGATTTATGCGAAGGAAATGAGAGGGAAATTCGCTTACCAGAGTGTTGATCTTGCCGAACTTTTCGAGAGTTCCGGCGATGAGCTTCTCAGCGTTGTTCTTGTCGCTAAGGTCTCCGAGGGTGAGGAGGATCTGAAAAAGCTTTTTAGAATCTAGTAAGAATGGATCATAACTTACGTTCTCAGCCAGAACTCCCTTGACGACGCACTCATTCTTGACCTCGTTGAGTGCTTCCTCGTTGCGTCCAGAGAGGGAGAGGAAGTAGCCCTTCTCGGCGAAGAGGAGGGCCGTGGCGCGGCCGATTCCGGAGCTGGCGCCTGGAACATAAAGAATCAGTTTAAAAGAATCTTTGAAATTGAAGCGACTTGACAGCCGTCGCTCGGAGGCGATCACGACGCATCGAAAATTCTCCCGAAAATCCCCAAAATTGAAAAACTTACCTGTTACGATAGCGACGAGAGCCATTACGTTTTCTTCGTTTGGGCTTCGACTTGCCTCGGGCGATCCAAAAACGGAGAATGAGACTGCGAAGCGCTCGACAGCGCTCTCCTCTCTCGACTTGCAAAAGATCAGCTCGCAGCTGCGACGAACAAACGCGCGACTCCCCCCACGACAACCCTGGGCGGAAAACGATGATGCTTTTGAAAATTTCGGAAATATCGCCTTGTCACTTTGTGGCGGAGAATCATCTGCGGCCGAATCGGGAAAATCTTCGATGTTTTGATTGTTTTTGACGCTTTCAGGTGCTTGGGAATCTTGGGTCTAGGTGCGCTTACGAACGCTGCGAAGATTGGACGCGCTTTGGTGAGATTTTAGGACGAAACGCCAGCGAGCATGTTGATTTTGGTGGCTAAAATTGGAGCGTCGTTTCAGGTCTAGACCAAATCAAAATTTCAGACATTGAGCTAATTTCCGCGCTGTGTACTACGTGACTTCGTGCCGTTTTCAGACGTGTCGATTTCAAGACTCGCACAGTCTTGTTAGCAAGTGACGTGTTGTTGTCCATTTTGCCCTGACCAGACAGTCTAGCTGGGTGCTGTCTGATTGCCGATCATGCGATGGAGCGGTCGGTTTAGCCATCTTTTTGATAGAAACACAGCCGATTGTTTTGCTTTTGAACCCTAAAAATGATTGGTTTCAGACAAATCCTGGCGAAGCTGTCTGGTTAGGGCTGTTTCGTTATGCTAATTTGTGTACGCGCGTCGCGATTCAAACCAGACCAAGCGTGCGCTGTCTGACAGACGTTCTCACAGGATGTCTGTGGGAGCCACGCTGATGTCCATTCGCGGTCATGTCAGTATAGACTCATGCAGCTTATATCCTTAATTTTGCCAATTATTGTCGCGCTTTTTGTTGCTCTAAACGTCTCCTGAAACCAAAATAACGTTTGCTTCACATTCCAGATCAAACAATGGCGCGTCGTTATGACACCCGCACGACGATCTTCTCGCCCGAGGGCCGTCTCTACCAAGTAGAGTACGCCATGGAGGCCATCAGCCACGCCGGAACCTGTCTCGGTATCCTGGCGAGCGATGGCATCCTCATCGCGGCTGAGAAGCGCAACGTCCACAAGCTTCTGGACGACTCCGTGCTGACGGAGAAGATCTACCGCCTCTCCGACAACATCGCCTGCACCGTCGCCGGAATCACCGCGGACGCCAACATCCTCATCAACCGTCTCCGCTACTGGGCCGCCGACTACAAGCTGAACTTTGGCGAGCCGATGCCCGTGGAGCAGCTGGTGCAGACGCTCTGCAACGAGAAGCAGCGCTACACGCAGATCGGCGGAAAGCGGCCGTTCGGAGTGTCGCTGCTCTACATCGGCTGGGACCAGCACTACGGATACCAGCTGTACCAGTCCGACCCCAGCGGCAACTACACCGGATGGAAGGCCACCTGCATCGGAAACAACCACCAGGCCGCCGTCTCCCTTCTCAAGCAGGAGTACAAGAGCCCCGATCTCGCCGAGGCCAAGAAGCTGGCCATGAAGGTCCTCTCGAAGACTTTGGACGTCAAAATGGCGCCCGAAAAGAGTAAGTCTACTTTTTTATTGGTTCAGTCTAGACATTGGGGAAAATCACGCGACTTGAGATTTCTCACGTAGGCTTCATTCAAAGCGTTTTATTGGGATGGACCGGTTGTTCTGAGAATTGTCTAGGAGATACTTATGTCTAGACAACGTTCTTATCTTGTCTGATTTCAGTTGAAATGGCCGTCCTGACCCGTCGCGGCGACCGCACCGTCGTCGAGGAGCTGCCGATCACAGAAGTCAGCCAGCTGATCAGGGACCACGAAGAACGCGAACAGGAAGCCGAAGCCGCCGCTGCAGCTGCTCAAGCGGCATCGCAGTCCCAGTAAATAAATTGACTTGACCTAATTTATGTTTTCTTTATGTTTACCGGTTATGTAATGACAATATACCAATAAGTGATGCGCTCTATTGTCCATTTCATTGCTTTAGCTGGTATGCACCTATAAATACCCATAAATTGAGTCTTTTGTTCAGAGAAAAGTTTGTTTATTTGTTAGGAGGGATGGCTGGCCCAGAAGCTCTCCGTCTCTCAAAAGACGAGATCTACTTCCAGCGTCTTCTCCATAGGACGAAGAAGCGATGCGTCGGCGAGCTGGCACCGAATGTGCACAAGCTCAAGGCGTCCATCGATCTTATGGAGGTTCTGTTCAGCAAGCTCCAAGATGACAAGTAGGTCTACGGGACATAAATCCTTAGATATGACGTTGATGATTTCAGGTCGATAGAGAACGACGTGCTCATGCAGTACGGCCGGGACGTGCAGCAACTGAAGATCCTCGTCGACGCTGAAAGGAAAAAGAACGCCGAAGATCTGTTGAGGTCGATCGAGGCACTTCCTCGCATCTCGCCTTCGACGGATCTGAGGCGAAGAAGACGGGTCCAGTCGTCAGGAATCGATCGACCAGAAGCCAACCGGAAGGACGAAGATGAAGAGGACGTCGGCGAAACGTGCTCGTTGATCAAGGAACGAGCAAAGCAGGTCAGTTTGATTCTTCTAGCCAGGAGTGGCCAACAGCGACCGACCGTTTGGAGGTGGAGAGGATAGAAATGAAGCTGCGCACGATCCATTTTTTGTTTGTCTAGAAGAGCTATCATTACCCATGAAGTCTAGACTCAATCGACTCGGTCGTGTTAACGGAAGAGGACAGAACGCACGAACTGATCATTTCCAGACATTCAGCTGTCCACAACCGGTCGTTCTGTTGCTAAAACCGAACGCTCATTCATGTTTTGACGAGCCGAAATGACACGTTCTCAGACGAAGACACAGCGGATGTCTGAACGTGTCTGCGTGACTGGGCGATAGGAACTTTGGCATGCTGAAATTCATGATCTGAATCCAGCTTCAATTCTATCTATCTCCCGTCCCTCCCACTATGCATTTACACGCATACGAAAGCACGAATATCGCCGCTGCTCGCTCGTAGATCGCGCCGATAACCTTTGTCATGTCAGCGCTCTGATCAATGACGCGCTTTGATCAAGTTAACAAATCACATCTGCTGTCTTTCCTTGTCCATTCTTACTCCTCCTTATTCAGATTTACGTCGCCGACCTCCGGAAACAGCTGCTAGGCACCACGACCAAGGAAGGAATTTTCGGCCCTGATGGCGACATTTCCTCGGACGCCTACATCGTCAAGCAAGAAAAGGTCCAGGATGCCTTAGCCGAAGAGATGCTGTTCCTGGCGAAATCACTGAAGACGAACTTCCTCACGGCCGGCGATGTCATACGTAAGGACAACGAGGTAAGCTCTGCAACCTGAGTTCTGTTTCTTAAATTCACATTTCCAGACCCTCTCGATTATGCAGAAGGTGGCAGAGAAGAACACCGAAAGCCTGGAATTCGAGAGCAAGCGGCTGGCCCACTACGCCTACAAGTCCTGGATCAACTGCATCATGGCCGCCGTCGTCGTCCTGGTCGTGTGGACCTTCCTTGTCATGGTTTTGATTATCAAGTTCAACCGAAAATATTAATTGTTTATATATTATTGCTTTGGTGGAGTGGGTATGTATTAAACTATTTATTATGGGTTTCTGGCTACGTTTGTGAGTTTTGCGCTGGATCGTGGGGCACTACTTTAAGGAACGGGGCTTCTGCCTGCTGACTTGCACGTTGATGCGGGTCGGATATCAGGCTGTGATTTGTTATCCGCCGACAATCCCAAATATTTGAGTAGTAATAAGAAGGGGTCGACTTTGTCCTCCGCGATAGATAACATGAAGCTGCAGGGGACTGTTTTGTTGTACTCGTGATACGCGCGTTCTTCGGGTCTTCGTGACGTTTTCTTTGAATATTCAAGTTGCTGAGATTCGATTTTCGTTGCAGGCGAGATGAAGCCGCGTCCCTCGACCTCGCTCTTAGAGGACACCGTGTACGCGTTGATCTTCAAGCATCTCACGGCGAAGAATCCAAAGGCGGATGTACTCCACGGAAAATTCTGCTGTGAGCTTAGGATCTTTCGGTTTTTCTAAACGTTGAATTCAGGCATGAGAAATGATCGCAGGATCGTCGACTTGGCCATCTTCCATCACTTTCATTCCAAGAATGATTACAACGCGCTAGAAGAACTCTTCGACGAAGAAACTCGAAAGGAATATGAGAAGATCATGGAGACCGTCGACGTGCCAAGTATCGAAAGGATGCTAGCCTCGTGGCGAATTGAGAAACTGGTATACACGAACCGTGGCATTCCGGTGATCTTCAAGGTAGAGTGGATCTATGGTTGTTTTACTATTAGTCCAAGTTTTCTTTTCAGTGCCGCCAATGCAAAGCGGAAGTAAAAGGTCCCGAGTCACACTTGCTGCAGCACATTGGGAACCACGTAGACATTCCCTGCTTCTGTTTCGTAAAGGGATGTGGTCACTCCTGCAATAGGCCTGGAAGTTTAGAGAATCATCTAAATGTAAAATGTATGAACCATACGTTAATTTTACTAAGTTTTTCAGAAATATCACTACTTGAAAGCGTCCGATTACAATTCGTTCGAATACCATCAGCTTCAAGCAATGAGAATCAACTATTACAAACAAGCGGCAGGCTTCAGAGATCGGTTCTTCCCGCCGGAATCATTTGTTAGGCTTCATCGGGAACGTTCCAATATTCGCAGCTGGGAATCTATAGTTTGCCAAGAATGCAGAAAGATGGTCCACAGTGAATCGGCGAGGAGGTGTCACGTCGCAGCTCACCTCAAATTGTCCAGCAGGTGTGTCGTTGAGGGTTGTAAAAGGGTCCTCCTGACTCCATCCCGCGTGGCGGCTCACGTAAAAGTCAGTTTCTCTTATCTGATACGCAGTTTCTAATATTGTTTCAGAAGGCTCACAAGAAACAGATGAAGGCCCTCAATGCGGAGGAGCTCTACGCCCACAAGAAGTCCAGAGAGGAGTTTCTCGAAGTGATGAAAGAAGAGCTGCCGAAATACTTTCCGATGAAGCGTGCTCACGGCGAGCAATCCGACGTGACGACACCTTTGAGTGTAAGCGATAACGTGGACATTAGATATTAGCATTCGACCTACATTTCAGCATACTCACAAGAAAGGAATGAAAGGCCTCAATGAAGATGAGCACTTCGCCTACAAGCAAGCGAAAGTGGAATCACATCAATCACCTCTCAAGGCGATGAAAGAAGAGCCGGCGCATTCCCCGTTCAAGCTTGCCGAGGTCGAGGAAGAAATTCCGGAATAACGTTGTTTGGAGGTTTTTTATCTGTTATCGTTGTTACTATTATTCGTTTGTTGCGATAAACGCTGTCATGGGAAGGTATGTGGATGGATTTTGTTGCGTTTATACGCCTTTTGATATTATTTGATTCGCTGTGGCGTTTTGATTCCAGGGGTGATGTGTTTCAAAAGGCTGTCCAGCCCTTCGAACTCTACCAGTGTGGATACTGTAGTTGGCTTCATCTACATGTATCGCTCCACAGTACGCCAAATCCGACTGCATTCTGTTCCGCGTTTGCTCTTTTCTGTTTCTAGCGATGTTCATGACAAATAAGCGATCTTCGTTCCAGGTGAGATGAATCCGCGTCCCGCGTCCTCGCTCATAGAGGACACCGTGGACGCGTTGATCTACAAGCACCTCAAGGAGAAGAATCCGAAGGCGATTCCGCTGATCTTTTCCAGGGTCCATCGCAAGACCTTGGAGAAGAACGATGTAAGTTTGATCCTCGACTTTGCCTTTCAAATGATCAACATTCAGGATCACGTAGATCCGGATTTGCTAGCGACGATGTGGAGGCATTACCGCGCGCTGCGGAAGATTATCCCGAATCTGAAACGAGAAGAATCGACGCTATGGAAGACTGATGTGCTCCACGGAAGATTTTGCCGTGAATTGGATCTATGTTTTCATTTCTAAACGCTAAATTTAGGAATGAAGAATGTGGCCAAGAGCACCGATTTGGCCATGTTCCACCACTTTCATTCCAAGTTCGACTACAAAGCGCTAGAAGAACTTTTTGATGAAGAAACACGGAAGGAATACGGGAAAATAATGGAGACCGTGGACGTGCCAAGTATCGAACGGATGTTGGCTTCGTGGCGAATCGAGAAGATTAGGCAGAACAAGCGTTGTCATTCAATGATTTTCAAGGTCGGGCAATACTTTGCAATACTCCTAATCCAAGATTGGTTTGTTGTTTAGTGTCGCCACTGCAAGAAAGAATTGAAGGGCTATCGAGGGCAATTTGAACGGCACATTGGGAGGCACGTATCCATCCCCTGTTTCTGCTTTATAGAAGGGTGTGGAAAGGCTTACCTGTCAGCAAGCACTTTAAATGATCATCTTAGAGTAACATCAAACCTATATTTTCGTTTATTAAAATGCCTTTCTAGCAACATCACGACTTGAAAGCTGCTGACCTCGACCCATCCCAATATCACCAGCTGCAAACAATGAGAATCAAGTATTCCAACCGAGCCGCCGTCTTCAGAGATCGTTATTTTCCGCCGGAATCATTTGTCAGGCTGGGTCTCGCAACAACATGTGCGCGCGACTCAGAAGTGACAATTTGTCAAGATTGCGGAGCTAGTGTTCCAACTAGATCGTGGAGGCGGAATCACGTTGCAGATCACCTCGGTTGGTTGGTCCCATGCGTCATTGAAGGCTGCGATGCTTTTTTGTGTCCGTACAGCATGTCGGTACATTTGCTTGTAAGTAGTGAAGTCGCCATTTCATGATTTTCATTGACGTGTTTTTTAGTGTGGGCATAAGATGAGAGTCAAGGATCTGAATGAAGATGAACTTTTCGCTCACAAACAATCGAAAGTGGAATTTCTCAAGGTGATAAAAGAAGAGCTGCCGAAGTATTTTCCGATGAAGGGTGCTCAAGCCGAACAATCCGGCGTGACGACGCCTTTGAGTGTAAGCGATAACGTGGACATTAGGTATTAGCATCCGACCTTTATTTCAGCAAACTCACAATGGAAGAATCAAGGACTTGAATGAAGATGAGCAGGCGAAAGTGGAGCCTCTGATTAAATAAGAGCCGAAGTATTTTCCGAAGAAGGCTGTTCAGGACAACGAAGAAATGCCGAAATAACATTGTTTGGAGGCTTGTTATGTGTTATTGTTGTTACTGTTACTCGGTTGTTAGGATGAGCGCTGCTATGGAGAGGTGTTTGGATATAATATGTATTCTGTTGCGTTTAACGCTCTTGGATATCCTTTACTTTTTCCTTGTGGTTTGTGGACCGTGTCCATTTCAGGTGAGATGGACTTGCCCTCTTCCTCCGCGAAGGACACCGTTGATGCCCTGATCTACAACCACCTGAAGCGCAAGAACTCTAGGGCGCTACTGGAGATCTTCACCAAGGAACAGTGCCGAGAACTCGAGAAGAGCGATGTATGCCAAGATTTCGTTGTTGCTTACTGAATGATCTATTATCATTGCAGCATCTCTTCGATCCCAGTTTGCTGAAGACAATGTGGAAGAACTACCGTACCAAGAACAAGAACTCACCGAAGCTGAAACAAGAGGATTCCAGATTATGGAAGGACGACGTGCTTCATGGGAGATTCTCTGGTGAGTTTTGGACTTCTTTAATACATTTTAAAGGTAAATTCAGGCATGAAGGACGCAGCCAAGAGCGTGGAGTTGGCTATCTACCACCACTTTTATTCGAAGCTTGATTTCAAAGCGCTTGAAGAACTTTTCGATGAAGAAACGCGGAAGGAATTCGAGAAGATAATGAAAACCGTCGACGTACCGACAATCGAACGGATGTTGGCCTCTTGGCGAATCAAGAAAGCGGGACAGAATAAGCGCGAATTTCTGAAGATCTACAAGGTTTGGCAGATAATCCAGTAATTATGAATCTCAATCTGGTCGTTTAGTGTCGCTTCTGCAAGAAAGAATTCAAGGGTCGACGACTGGAATTCGAGCTGCATATCGGCCAGCACGAGGAGATTCCCTGCTATTGCTTCATGGAAGGCTGCGACAAGATTTTGAGAACTTGTGAAGCTCTGCGAGTTCACGTAACAGTAAGTAAATTATCGTCTCCAGTGAGGCCTGAACTGAACTGTTTTTAGAACAGTCACGACCTCAGGGCTTCGGAACTCGACTCGTTCCAATACCATCAACTCCAAACGGCCAAAAATGAATATTACGCTAAAGCTACCATCTTCAGAAACCGATACTTTCCTCCAGAGGGCTTCGTCCGTTTCGATGATCGCAAACTGAAGAACACGCAAGCGCTGGAAGCGACAATTTGCCAGGACTGTGGAGCTCGTGTCCCTAACTCGGAGTCCAGGCGTCGTCACGTCGCAGGACACCTTGAATGGTCTGCCAAGTGCGTCGTTGAAGGCTGCGGCGTAGTTTATGCGCAACCATCTGATGTGGCCGCGCATTTAAATGTAGGTGTTTGCTACTTGAAGCGATGTTCAGGAATTAGTTGTTTTAGAAGACTCACAAGAAACTTATCAAAGATCTTAATGAGCAAGAGCTCTATGCTCACAAGCGGTCAAAGGTGGAATTCGGCAAAGTGATGAAAAAAGAACTTCTGAAGTATTTTCCGATTGAAATTGCCCAGGAGGTGAGATCCGCCTTTTAGCGTTAGGTCCGTCGCTGTTGATGTTTCGTTAAAAAGATGTTGGCCCATTGTTTACGTTCTGATTCGGTCTCATATACCGCCAATATCGTGTGTCTCCACAAGCGTTTCGCTTCTTTTGTTTCTCGCTTCTCCACTTCTCAACAGTTTTTGCTCTTTCGTTTTCTCGCGTTTTCTCGCTCCGCGTTTTCTCATTAGGAATTCTGGGTTTTGTGATAAGGTGATAAGAGTTTAACGCAAGTTTTGTTTCAGAAGAATGGGATATCCTCCGTCGACTTCCTCTACAAGCGGAACCACAGATCTACAACTACATCAATCGGAGGAATCCAAGGATCGTTTTGGAGATCTTCACCAGGGATCAGTGCAGGGAACTTGAGAAGAACGATGTGAGTTAGAGTTTGCTTAGATTCTCCTTAAATGTCCTCTTTTAGCATCTCTTTGATCCGAATTCGATGAAGACAATGTGGAAGAACTACCGTACCACGCACAAGATTACACCGAAGCCGAAACATGAAGAATCCCGGTTGTGGAAGGACGACGTGCTACATGGACGGTTTTGTAGTATATTTTGGGTTTCTGTGACGTATTTTAACGATCAATTCAGGCATGAAGGACGCAGCGAAGAGCGCGGACTTGGCTATCTACCACCACTTTTATTCGAAGCTCGATTTCAAGGCGCTAGAACATCTGTTCGATAAAGAAACTCGCGTCAAATACGAGAAGATCATGGAAACAGTCGATGTTCCGGCGGTTGAACGTATGCTAGCCAACTGGCGCATCGAGAGAGTGAGGCGTAAGATGCACAGATTCCAAATGATCTACAAGGTTGGTTTGTCTGTAAACTTGGTTATAGAATATGTGCTTTAGTGCCGCCTGTGCAAGAAAGAATTCAAGGGCCAGAATCGGGAATTCGAGCAGCACATTGGAAAACACGAAGAAATACCGTGCTACTGCTTTATGGAAGGCTGCGATAAGAGCTGCAGTTCCATCGATACCTTAATTAGTCACATTACTGTAAGTCGTATTTTTTCAAATTCTTCAATTTTTCAACTCTTTTGCTTCAAGAGAAACCACGATCTAAGAGCTTCGGAACTCAACGCATCCCAGTATCACCAACTTCAAAGGGCGAGAATCGACTATTATCTTCGAGCCGGTGTCTTCAAGGATCGCTACTTCCCTCCCGAGTCTTTCCTTAGATTCGACGACCGGGAAAGCAAGCACATCCACACTCTGGAGGATTCGAAGTGCCAACAGTGCGATGTGAACGTGTTCAATGGCAAATCTAGAAGGCGGCACGTTGCAATCCACCTCGGATTATCCAACAAATGCGTTATCGAGGGCTGCGATGCGGTGTTTCCGACTTCACCCGAGGTTACCATGCATCTTGCTGTAAGTTTCGGTTTTCGAACGCCTCAAAGAATTAATTTATTGCAGCGCTTTCACAAGAAACGACTCAAGGATCTCAACGAACAGGAACTCTATGCGCACAAGAAGGCAAATGTGGCCTTCACGGCGATAATGAAGAAAGAGATTTACAAATATTTCCCTCTGAAGGCTCAAGATGAGAAGCAGCAAGCTTGAGTCCTACTTTTCCAAGTTACCCTTTTGTTATTTCTGGTGTTGTTGCGTTGTTAGGATAAACTTCTGTTGCGAAGAGATTTCCGTCCGCTCTTGTCGTGTTTTCAACCCTTCCATATCGCTTGTTGTGTGTTCGCGCACCTTGTGTTCAAATGTAATTTTGTGATTTTCATTCCAGGTCAGATGAACTCTTATCCAGCGGCGTCGTCTTCCACCGATGATACCGTCAACGCGCTGGTCTACAACTACCTGAAACGGAAGAATCCAAGGATGGTTCTGCAGATCTTCACTAGGGATCAGTGCAGGGAACTCGAAAAGAACGATGTGAGTTAGAGTTTGCTTATGTCCGTTTTTCAATGTCCGTCTTTTAGCATCTCTTTGATCAGGATTTTCTGAAGAAAATCTGGAAGGATTACCGTACCACGCACAAGATCACACCGAAGCAGAAACAAGAGGAATCCAGGTTATGGAAGGACGATGTACTCCATGGCCGATTCTGTGGTAAGCTTGAGATCTCCCGGTTGCTGCGAACGACCTATTCAGGCATTAAGGATATATCCAAGAGCGTCGACTTGGCCATTTTTCACCATATCTTCTCCAAGCTGGATTTTAAGGCACTGGAAGATCTCTTCGATGAAGAAACTCGCGCAAAATTCGAGAAGATCATCGAAACCGTCGATGTACCCAAGATAGAGAGAATGCTGGCCACTTGGCGCATTGAAAAAGTGAGGCTGAAGAAACAGAGGTTTCTTATGATCTACAAGGTTGGTCTTATCGCTGAATTGAGCTTATCTAATACGTGATTTAGTGCCGCCTATGCAGGAAGGAATTGAAAGGCAAACGGACCGAATTCGAACAGCATATTGGGAAGCACGAAGAGATCCCGTCCTACTGTTTCATGGAAGACTGCAACAAGAGCTTCAGCTCCATTGATGCCTTGAATAATCATATCATCGTAAGATTCATCCTTC
>KN166934.1:146794-160800 GCA_000757745.1 Steinernema scapterisci | reverse complement strand
CAGGAACTCTTCACACCGCTGGAGGACCATCTCGCATTGCCACTTGTCCGCGAGTTTCACGAGGTACTCCACGGATTCGCCTGGAACCAAAAACAGCCAGTGATGATAGAGCACGCATAGAACTTACAATCAATCGGCATGCCGAAGCAATGAAGAATCCCGATGAAGTGAAGAAACTCTTCGAGTTTAACATCATCGATGTGGATGGACCCTTCCGATTCCACGTCTCTCACTCTGAACTTCGCGTTGAAAAGAGCTTCGAAGAATGGAGACTGGGCGCTCAGCTTCTAAAGACCTCACCATTTCACATTTAAGCCGAAATCATCAAGCTCACCTTCTTCGATACCCATAGTTCCTGGCCTTCAATCTTGATTTTCACCGCATCCGGCGGATCAGCAATGAGCTGATTGGCCGGCTCAGAAAGGTCGACGCAGAACGACCTAAACGATACGTGTTCACGACGTATATAAAAGGAGCCCCCACGTACTTGGCGACATGCACGTAGATCATGCCTTGTCCTTGGAAGCCTAATAATTCTTCGGCTTCGTCGCAGCTCTCCTTGTTGTAGTGGCCATGGTGCTTCTGATTTCTGTTGCTGAACGTAGCGTTCCACTAAAAGCAATTTGTTAGAAATACGCTAAAAAGTCCTCGACTTACAAGGTGAAAAGCGGTCAGCGCTCCATTTTCCGCGTTTTCCAAGGCGAACGTCCCAGCGGCCAGGCAGTTCCAGATGATGGTTCGGCTTTCGCGCTTCGGGCGGCAGCTGATTACGACACAGCGATTTTCTTTGCCTTTGAGGCTACAATCGGTCTCCGCTGCATCGCTAAAAGCCGTTATTAAGCCTGCGCATCAGTAATAGAACTTACAAGCAGAATTCGCCGATATCGATGGTGGTGGATTGTTCCTCCGAAACGAATCCAAGCGGGATCACTCCTTCGCTTGTCATTTTCGAAGTCGAGAGATCTGAAAGCATAAGAAAAGGGTTGACGCCGCGCAGGAAAAACAGGATAAAGTGGCATGAACGAAGTGGATCTTCACATGAACGAGCGAAGAACAACAATTCGAGATGGCCATTCCTAATGGACGCGCCGCGACGACGGACCAACGGACCAATACAACGAATTGCCTTTCGCCCACACGGAATGTGCTCTGTAAGAGAGCGCAGAATGGACTTTTTAGGGAAATACCAAAAGAATGCATTTTTGTGTCGAAAGCATCTTCACCGATTTTCGTCGTGGGAAACATGCCAAAAATAAGATCTTCGTATTCCTGCTTTCGGCCCAAGCGAAAAGAAGATTATAGCCGCCACAGCGAATCCAATCCAGTGATCAGAAGATAATCCGCTAGCTGTGCCATTCTTATCGATCCAGAAAACTGTATCAACAAAAGATTTATTCGGCTTCAAACCAAGCAAAAACCATTCATTCATCCATCAGGCACATCTTCTTGCCAAGCAGATCCCGCAAGAAGGGGCAGCGCGTGGCGTTCAGGTACGCCAGTATCGTTTCCTCCATCGAGATCATGTTAACCAAATTCAGCAAAAGTTCCGGCAACTTGAAACGATCCTCAAGCCGGAGCTTCTTCAAAAGCGGAACTTCTTCATCGCTGGCCTTGGAGAGGAATTCCTTGCAGCAGCGAAGGACCAAATCACTAAACAAAGATCACTCGATTCGAAGAGCCTCCACAATGTGACCAGTGTGACCAGAAAGAGATCGGCAAAGGGCCTCTAATCGAACTGAAACAATTAGGCACCAGCACTGGTTTGTTCGTCGAGATCTTTCCAAATTGAATAAATTTACGCGTCAAATCGCTTTCTCAAGCCATGTCACCGCATCCATCCATCTCACCAACAAGCTTTATTGGGTCCTACATCCAACAACATATTCAGCCAACCACCAGACACGCCTTATTGCCGAGCAGATCCCGCAAAAAGGGAGAAAGCTTCGAGTTCTGGAACATCGCCCTTGCTTCATTCATCGAGATCTTGTTGATTAGATCCAGTAAAAGCTCCTGCAACTTGAAACGGTCGGCAAGGAGCAACTTCTTCATCCGAGGAACTTCCGTATCGCTCGCCTTAGAGAGGAACTCCTCGCAGCGATGAAGGACCATCTCACACGTCCACATATCCGCGAGTTGCAGGAGGTACTCAACGGAATCCTCTGGAATCGCATGAACGGATTAGGACTTAGGATTCAAGGCTTACTGTCGACTGGCATATGGAGGCTGTAAAGAATCTCAACAAAGTGGAGGAACTCCTCCAGCTTCACATCGTCGAGCTTGTATTTTCCTTCGGCTCTCTCCTTGAAATCCGCGTTGAAGAGAGTGTCGAAGAATGGAGAATGGGAGCTCAGCTTCTAAATGCATTCATTCGTGAAAATGGCTCAACACTTTTATAACTCACCTTCTTTGACAACCACAATTGCTGGTCTTCAATCTTGATTTTCGCCGCATCCGACGAGTCTTCGATAAACTTGTTGTCAGGCTTCGAAAGGTCCACGCAAAACGATCTGAACACAACATAGAAAATGGAATCTGACGGGTTCTTCTGACGTACTTGACAATGTGGACGTGAATCCCGCCATTCTTCTGAGTTGCAGTATCTTCAGCTGCATTATAATCCTTCCCGTAGTAAAGGGAATCGTGCTTCGGGCTTCGCCTGTTGAAAGTAGCGTTCCACTGAACAAAGAAATGATTAGAGATACGATCTCAGCTTAACTTACGTAGTGAAAAGCGGCCTGCGCTCCACTTTCAACGTCTTCAAAAGCGAATGTTCCAGTTGCCATGCAGTTCCACAGAACGGTTCGATTTTCGTTCTTCGGACGGCAACTGATCACGGTGCAATAAGTTCCACCGGCTCCTGGCTCACTATCGGGGTCGACCGCATCACTGAAGGCAAAAATTGAGTCCGTGCCTTCAACCAATGATACAACTTACAAGCTGAAGTCGCCGATGTCGATAGTGGCGGTCTTTTTCATGGTGAATCCGCACGGAATCACTCCCTTGTCGGTCATTCTTGAAATCGAAGGATCTGCAAACGAACGAAAAGGATGAAGGACGACGTGGTGATTGTGGAATGAGACGTTCGAAGCGCGCGTGGATCTAGGCGAAATGCACAACCCCAAGAAAATCAGCTCATTCATGACACCAAGACGACTAATTCGAATCAGAGCGGAGCATGCAATAAAATACATCGCCTTCTTATCACAGAGGCACAAGTTGGCAGCAGCATTCTGAGCTGAGAACCGTCGGAAAAAGCAGAAAAGCGCGTTTCTGTGGCAAAAGCTTTTTCATCGGATTTTCGTTTTGGGAGACATATGGAAAAGAAGATCGTCGTGTTCCTGCTCTCGAACATCAGAAGCGTCGAATCCAGGGATAAGAAGGAGATCGGCTAGGAGCATGTCCCACAGAAACGGAGAAAGCTTGGGGTTCGGGCATATCACCCTGGCTTCGGTGGTCGAAAGCATTCCCATCGAATCCAATAGAAGCTGCTGGAGTTCGAAACGATCCGCAAGACGAAGCTTCTTGACAATCGGAGCTTCTTCTTCGCTGGTCTTGGAGAGGAATCCTTCGCGAAGGACCAAACCGCAATCCCACATATCCGCGAGTTTCAGTAAATACTCCACGGAACCCTCTGGAAAAGAATGGGTATAACTGAGCTACCGTAAGCCATGGAACTCACTGTCGATGGACGTATCGAAGTGGTGGAGAATCCCTACGAAGTGGGCGAACTGCTCCAGGTTCACGTCTCCCAGCTTGAATTCTCCTTCGGCTTTCTCCTTGAAATCTGCGTTGAATAGAGCGTCGAAGAATGGAGAATGAGCTCAGTTCCTAAACACGTTACCGATTGAAGTTAAACTCAAAGATAACCTCGCTCACTTCCTTGGACAGCCACAGTTCCTCGCACTCAATCCTGAATTTTGCCGCATCCGATGAATCAGCCAGGAGCTGATTGTCCGGCTTCGAGAGGTCCACGCAGAACGACCTCCAATTTCTTTCTCTCCATCATGTGACAAAACGAATTTCCACGTACTCTAACTGCCCTACATGCTGCACGATATGTCTTCTTGCTGTATTGGTTATGGTGCTTCGTTGAATTGAATGAATTCCACTAAACCAGGAAACGAACAGAAACACAATAGGCCCACAACTTACAAAGTGAAATCCGACATCTTCAGCGTCTTCCTTTGCAAATACTCCAGTTGCCAGGCATTTCCACAGGACGGTTCGGCTTTCGTTCTTTGGGCGGCAGTTCACCAACATTAGAAAAAGGCAGAAATCGCGCTGAAGACATACATATGAATACGGAGCCAAATAACATCCGCAGATTGCCAACACCGCTACATGTAGTCAACAAAAGATTTATTCATGCCAAGGCCATTCAACCATCAATGAGGCACATCTTCTTTTCAATTAGATCCAGCAAAAAAGGAGAAAGTTAGGAGTTCCGGCACATCAACTTCGCTTCATTCATCGTGATCTTGTCTACCGTATCCAACATCAGCTCCTGCAACTTGTAACGGTCCGCGAGGAAAAGTTTCTTCATCCGTGGAAAGTCCTTATCGCTAGCCTTGGAGAGGAACTCCTCACAGCGATGAAGGACCAATTCGCATTGCCACATGTCGGCGAGTTGCAGGAGGTATTCCACGGACTCCTCTGGAACACAACTAACAAGTTACGATACACAAATACACATCTCGACTCACTATCGATGGGCATATTGAAACAGTAGAGAATCCCTACGAAGTGGACGAACTCTTCCAGGTTCATGTCTTCGAGCTTGAATTCTCCTTCGGACTTCTCCTTGAAATCGCCTGTGAACAGAGTATTGAAGAAAGGGGAATGGGTGCTCAATCTCTAAACAAGTTCCTGATCCAATCTTCACTCAAAGATCCCCTCGCTCACCTTCTTTGACAGCCACAGTTCCTGGTCCTCAATCTGGAATCTTGCCGCATCCGACGAATCAGTAATAAGCTGGTTCTCTGGGTTCGCAAGATCCACGTAGAACGACCTAAAACACTACTCGTTTATACCGCTGTAAGCATCTTCTCACATACTTGGCAATCTGGATGTGAATCACGCCATTGCCGACGGCGATAGAATCACTAGCTGTGTGAAATCTCTTCTTGCTGTGGTGGCCATGATGCTTCGAGATTCTGTTGTTGAATTTAGCGCTCCACTAAACGAAGAAACGGTCAAAAATACGATAAGTGCTGAACTTACAAGGTGAAAATCAGCCTGAGCTCCACTTTCCACGTTTTCAAATGCGAAGGTTCCAGTCGCCAGGCAGTTCCAGATGACCGTTCGGCTGTCGTTCTTCGGGCGGCAGCTCATTATAGTGCAGAACTCTTCTTTGCCTCTGAGGTCACAGTCGGGCTCGAGGGCAACACTAAAGAGAGCATAACTAAGCCTACATGTTCGATAGCTTCACAACTCACAAGCTGAATTCGCCGATGTCGAGGACATTGGACTTCGGCATGCCAAATCTAAACCGAATCGCTCCTTTGTCGGTCATTCTTGAAATCGTGAGATCTGAAAATATGAGTACAGCAGCACGGTTGGTGATCACAGGCCAAAGCACAGCCAACAAAGAGAAAATCAGCCAAAAAGGCCAGAAGAACACATTATTGTGGTGGAGGTTTGTTCGTCCGGATTTCGCTGTAGGAATCCTGTGAAAAATAAGCTCGTCTTACTCTTGCTCTTGGTCCAGGTGGAAGGACCATGGAGTACAATCTCCAAGATTCAGCAGAAGAAGAAATACAAAAAGCGAGCCCCACCAACATGGCAAAACGCTGCTTCCATAAACCACTTCCAGCCCCCAACAAAACATTTATTCGTTCCTAAACCCAGCTAAAACCATTCAACCATTGATCAAACACGCCTTCTTAACAAGCACGCTTTTCAAGAAGGGAGAAAGTTTAGGGTTTTGATACATCGCCTTCGCTTTTTTCATCGAGATATTGCCGATGCAATCCAGCAAAAGCTCTTGCAACTTGTAGCGGTCCGCAAAAAGCATCTTCGTCATCTGAGGAACTTCCGTATCGCTCGCCTTGGAGAGGAATTCCTGGCAGCGATGAAGGACGAAATTGCACGTCCACATGTCAGCGAGTTTCAGAAGGTACTCGACGGAATCCTCTGGAATAGAATAATTGAACTATGACATGCGAGTGGACCTTGTAACTCACTATCGATGGACATGCGGAAACAGTGAAGAAACCCAACGAAGTGGATGAACTCTTCCAGCTTTATGTCGTCCAGCTTGCATTCGCCTTCGGCTTTCTCTTTGAAATCTGAGTTGAAAAGAGCGTCGAAGAACGGCGAGTGAGCGCTCAGCTTCTGAACATGTAGCTGAATGGATCTTCACTTCAGAATTCCGTAACTCACCTTCTTCGACAGCCACAATTCGCGGCCTTCAATCAGGAACTTTGCCGCATCCGATGGGTCAAAGATAAGTTGATTGTCCGGATTCGTGAGATCCACGCAGGTTGATCTAAAGAAGGCGTTCCTTGTTAATGTCGGTGAGCGCCATCTACATACTCGACAATCTGAATGTGAACCGCGCCACGTCTGGGTCTTCCGACAGATCTAGCACACGCAGAGAAGTTCCTCTTGGAGTAAGGGCTGTGGTGCTCCGTACTTTCTTTGTTGAAAGTAGCATTCCACTAAATTGGATAGGTCCTATAACAAGCACGAGATGTGTAACCTACAAGGTGAAAATCAGCCTGCGCTCCAGTGTCAACGTTTTCAAAAGCGAACGTTCCAATCACCAGGCAATTCCACAAGACAGTTCGAGTTTCGTTCTTCGGACGGCATTCGATCACGGCACAGAAATCTTCAGCATGGTCACAATCGAACTCGGTTGCTTCACTGAAAGCTATCTTAAGCGCGTACATTCGACCAAAAACGTGGCTTACAAGCTGAATTCGCCGATATCGATGGGGCCGGACCTCTCTTCATCGTCGCCAAATTCAAACGGAATCACTCCTTCGTCGGTCATTCTTGAAATCGTGAGCTCTGAAAGGAGAAGAACACGTTCTAAAAGCACAAACACGACTTAATATCAACCTCGCGAAGGGCTGCGGTTACAGTTCACCAAGTGGGGCTCCGAATCATCTGACGATTCGGATTTCTGAGATAAAGGTGAATAAATGGCAAATCAAGATAGCCAAAGATTCAAATGTTCACATAACAGCTAATTAGAACTTAATTTATCCAACGTTGAAACAGAAATAAAAGCTTTTCTAACGTCGTATTAGAAAAATAAGAGTTCGAGCGGCGGCCTTCAACGGAGATGCGATACAAACACGTGTAGTTGCCACCGCCGTTTTCCAAAATATCGAAGTTGATGAAGCGAATCGGGCCACAATCCTGAAAGATACCCTTCACAAAGCCTTGTTCATACTTCAATCTGACTTACCACGTTTGGGAATTCATGCACAAGAGATTCCTTCTGTATGTGAAGAGGGTCGAAAGTCGCATTTCCAAAAGGACATCCTTTCCCGGCTAGCAGCGCATTAAGAGAGTGGTAGCCCTGGAAACAGAGAAGTTATGGAGATAGCGAAATGAAAGTATCTTACCGTCACATTGAAGACTCGTGGAGCAGTGACCGGCTGAGGCATGAAGAGGAGTGAAAGGTGATCGTAAGTGAAGCTGGTGACATCAACTGAGTCCGAAAGTTCGATGGTTATGAATCCCTCGTGTCCGACGAAAGGCCAACACGATCCAGGCAGAATCACGTTTTTGTTCGTCTAAATGGAAACCGATAGAAAATGCATGAAAACGAAAGCTTACCTTGATCACAATCTCAGGAGGATTCGTCGAGAGCGCTTTGAGGCCGTTCAGCTCCGTCATGGTGGAACTGTGATTGAAAATGAGTGCGCCTGAAAGGAGTCAGCATGAATGGTTGGTGCACAGCAAGGATTAACAACGGTCAAAGGACGCTCTCGGCTTGTTATAAGGACATACATATCAAAAGGCCAACATTCACTATAGTCAAAGAACGTACCAGAAGAGTGTGACGCGAAGTTCGTGATTTCCTGATTTTCAGCCCTTCGCTGGCGATCGAACCATGCTATATAAATCTGAAAATAGTACTTTTGAAAATCCTTGAAGCGTATCGAAGAAACTTACGACGCAAAGCAGGGCCACGAGAAGGGAGATACTAATCCGCAGACGCCTCGTGATTTCGTCCAGCTCAGGGATCCTATTGTCGATTTCTTCGTCGCCCTCGTTCATCTGAAACATGAGGAAAAAGATGAGAAAGAGAGAGAAACAGAGGGAACAGAGGCAAAGAATCCCGTCGCCAGCGATGGGAATTCCTGCCAGTCGTTAGTCGAATACACGCAATCGGTGACGTCAGAGAGTTCTTCTCAAAGAGGCAAATCGTGATGGGACCTCAGAAGGGCCGCTTTGTCATTCTTTCGTTAGTTCTTGGGCTACGAAAGGTCCGAATGATCTACGTAGTACGATCTAAAAGCTACCAACAAAGCATTTATTCGTTCCTAAATCCAGCGAAATCCATTCAGCCATCGACCAAACACATCATCTTCACGAGCATGCCTTTCAACATGAGAGAAAGTTTGAAGTTCTGATACATCAACTTCGCTTCATTCATCGTGATCTTGTCTACCGTATCCAACATCAGCTCCTGCAACTTGAAACGGTCGGCAAGGAGGACTTTCTTCATCCGTGGAAAGTCCTTATCGCTCGCCTTGGAGAGGAACTCCTCGCAACGATGAAGGACCAACTCGCATTGCCACATGTCGGCGAGTTGCAGGAGGTATTCCACGGACTCCTCTGGAATGGAATAATTGAATTATGACCTGCGAGTGAACCTTGGAACTCACTGTCGATGGGCATGCGGAAACAATGAAGAATTCCAACAAAGTGGATGAACTCTTCCAGCTTTATGTCGTCCAGTTTGCATTCTTTGAAATCCGAGTTGAGCAGAGCGTCGAAGAACGGCGATTGAGCGCTCAGCTTCTATCACGACTCGATATCACCGATAACCACCCAGAAGACACACAATCCAAAGAGTGCAAAAGTATAGAACAGTAATACGCCAAAACGCTTTGTTCACAAACCTCCACAACCCCTCAACAGCATTTATTCGTTCGTAAATCCAGCAAAACCATTCAACCATCGATCACACACGCCTTCTTAACAAGTACGCTTTTCAGGAAGGGAGAAAGTTTAGGGTTTTGATACATCGCCTTCGCTTCATTTATGGAGATCTTGCCGATGCAATCCAGCAAAAGCTCCTGCAACTTGAAACGGTCGGCGAGAAGCAACTTCTTCATCTGAGGAACTTCCGTATCGCTCGCCTTGGAGAGGAATTCTTCACAGCGCTGGAGGATCAAATCGCATTGCCACATATCCGCGAGCTTCGCAAGGTACTCAACAGAATCCTCTGAAACAGAGCGAATGGCTTTCGATTTACTTACATTAACAGTTCAAACTCACTATCTATGGACATGTTGAAACAGTGGAGAATCCCGACGAAGTGGATGAACTCTTCCAGATTCACATCGTCGAGCTTGTATTCGCCTTCAGCTTTCTCTTTGAAATCTCCGTTGAACAGAGCGTCGAAGAACGGAGAATGAGCACTCAGCCTCTGAACATAAACGTCAACAGATCTTCACTTCAGAATTCCGTAACTCACCTTCTTCGACAGCCACAATTCCTCGTCTTCAATATTGATCTTCGCCGCATACGACGGATCAGCAATAAGTTGATTGTCCGGCTTCGCGAAATCCACACAGATCGATCTGAAGAAGAAGCTTCATGTTCGCTTCGCATCATCAACATACTTGACAATCTGAATCTGAATCGCACCACGTTGGGGTCTTCCGACAGATTTGTAAGCTTCAGAATATTTTGCCTTGCTGTAATGGCCATGAAGCTTCGTACTTTCTTTGTTGAAAGTAGCCTTCCACTAAATCAAAGAGATGACTAAAATTTGTCCTCAACTCAGTCTTTAACATACGAAGTGAAAATCAGCCAGCGCTCCGATTCCCTCATTTTCAAATGCGAATGTTCCAGTGGCCAGGCACTTCCAGAAGACGGTCCGAGATTCGTTCTTCGGACGGCAGCTGATCACAACACAGAAGTTTTCTTTGCCCCTAAAGCTGCATGCTGACTCGACTGCATCACTAAAAGGCAAAGTTAGCCCGCGTTTGCGAACACTGATCCAACTTACAAGGTGAATTCGCCGATGTCGATGGGGCAGGACTGTTCCTCCACGGCGAATCCAAACGGGATCACTCCATTGTCGGTCATTCTTGAAATCGGGAGATCTGAAAGCAAACGAGAACTGTTAGTGACGTGTTGAAAAAGCCGGAAATTGGAACAAGCAACCGAAAACAAGAAGAACCAACGCATCACCGTGGCCATGGCATTTCATCCGGATTTTGTTGTGGGAAACGCATGAATAATAAGACCGTCCGCCTCACGCTCTCTGTCCAAAGGTGAACAAAGACAAAAACACTGCGTCGCGTGCTCAACAAAAGATTTATTCGCTCCTAAATCCAGCCACAGCCATTCAGCCTTCCATCAAACAAGCCTTCTTCAAAATCAGCCTTCGCAAAAAAGGGGAAAACTCGGAGTTCTCGCACATCGCCCTCGCTTCATTCATTGACATCGTGTCGACGGTGTTCAGCAAAACTTCCTGCAACTTAAAACGATCCGCCAAACGAAGCTTATTCATGAGCGGAACTTCCAAATGGTATGCCTTCAGAAGGTATTCCGTGCAGTGCTGAAGGACCGCTTCGCACTGCCACATGTCAGAGAGTTTCAGGAGGTACTCTAGGGAATCCTCTAAAACCAAATAAACTGGATACAACATAGGAATGCTTGTGGAGCTTACTATCAACCGGCATGTCGAGAAAGTAAAGGATTCCAAAAAAGTGGAGGAATTCTTCCAGTTTGACGTCGTCGAGCTTGTACTCGCCTTCGGATTTTTCCTTGAAATCCGCATTGAAAAGGACGTCGAAGAATGGGGATTGGGCGCTGAGCTTCTAAATGAATCGCGGCTTAAATACACAGTTCAAAACTTTCTAATCTCACTTTCTTCGATAGCCACAATTCTTGGTCTTCGATTTCGAACTTGGCAGCGTCAGAGGGATCGGCAATGAGCTGATTGTTCAGCTCCGAGAGATCTACGCAGAACGACCTAAAATGCAGCTTGCTTCAGCACATTGGAAGTTCCCACCTACTTGGCAATCAGGACAGGAATTTTGCCAGAGTCGTTTCTTGTGATCGAACAAGCCGCGAGATAGTTCTCCTTTCTGTAATGGCAATGGTGCTCCTTATTTCTGCTGTTGAATGTTGAATTCCACTAAATGAGCAAAGTGGTTAAGAATATGTATGTCAGGTGCATAACCTACGAAGTGAAATCCGGCCAGCGCTCCACGTTCCACGTTTTCCAAGGCGATCGTTCCAGTTGCCAGGCAGTTCCACAGGACGGCTCGGCCTTCGTTTTTCGGACGGCAGCTGATCACGGCACATTGACAGTATGAGCTATTAGAGCTACAATAGGGCTCGGCTGCTTTGCTGAAAGTAAAATCAAGCTCGTGAAGCCAATCATTAATACAACTTACAAGCTAAATTCGCCAATGTTCACGGCGGCGGACTCTTCCGAGCAAAATTGAAACGAAATCACTCCTTCGTGGGTCATTTCTGAGGCCGTGAGATCTGAAAGCAAACGAAGAAAGGTAATGTGATGTAGCAAGACAACAAAAGCGCGTGGATACACCGAATCCGGCCCGACGAATAAGGCGAATCGCCTTCTGCCCTTAGATGAACCCGACAAACGCTCTGAAATGGATACTTTCTGGGTCGTCAGCAGCTCGGAAAGAGCGACGCAAGAAAACGATATTTCGGTAAAGGTTTTTTCGTCCGATTTTCGCTGTGAGAAACGTGTGGAAAATAATACCGTCGTATTCCTGCTTTTGGCCAAGGCGGAACGAAGATCATAGCCTCCACAACGTGTCCAACCCAGAGATTAGATGGCGATTGGTTGGCTGGGGCTCCTCGTTCGCGGATTAGGCGGAACAAACACCACGCGCTCTGTCACATTTCCAACAAAAGATTTATTCGGCCTCAAACCAAGCAAAAACCATTCAGCCATCCATCAGGCACATCTTCTTGCCCAGCAAATCTTACAAAAATGGAGAAAATGCGGCGTTCGGGTAGAAAAACTTCGCTTCGTTCTTCGGAATCTTGTCGACCAATTCCAGCAAAAGCTTCCGCAACTTGAAACGGTCCGCAAGACGCAGCTTCTTCACAAGCGAAAGTTCTTCCTCGCTGGCCTTGGAGAGGAATTCCTTGCAGCGATGAAGGACCATATCGCACGTCCACATATCCGCAAGTTGCAGGAGGTACTCCACGGAGGTCTCTTTAAAGAAGTGAATTGGCCATAAGCTGTATATGATCCTTGGAACTCACTGTCGATCAGCATATCGAAGCAGTGGAGAACTCCCACGAAGTGGAGGAACTCCTCCAGCTTAACGTCTTCCAGCTTGAATTCGCCATCGGCTTTCTCTTTGAAATCTCCGTTGAAGAGAGCGTCGAAGAATGGAGATTGCGCGCTCAGCTTCTAAAGAAATTCCCGATTCAGTCTTCACTCAAAGATCCTCTCGCTAACCTTATTTGACAGCCAGAGCTCCTGGTCCTCAATCTTGATTTTCGCGGCGTCCGACGGATCGGCAATGAGCTGATTGTTCGGATTTAAGAGATCCACACAGAACGATCTGAAATGCGACTCCTTTATATCGCAAGACGAATTTCAACGTACTCGACAATGTGGACATGAATCATACAATTCTTGGAGTATCGAGTAGCCGTATGAGCTTCTCTCCACAACCCCTGACTGTACCTGCCATGGTACTCCTGATTTCGGCTGTTGAGCGTGGCGTTCCACTAATTCGGAAATTGTCATAAATATATTCAAGAGGTGACTTACAACGTGAAATATGGCTTGCTTGCCATTCTCTTCAAAAGAGAATGTTCCAGTTGCCACGCAGTTCCACAGGACGGCTGAACTCTCGATCTTCGTGCGGCAGCTGATCACGGTGCAATAAGCTGCAGGCTCTACGGCTTCACTGAAAGCAAAGATAAGCCCGCATATTCGTACAACTTACAAGCTAAATTGTCCAATGTCGACAACGTCGGACTTCGTCTGGCCGAACCCAAGCGGGATTACTCCTTTGTTGATCATCCTGGAAATCATGAGATCTGAAAGCAATTGAGAAAAGGAGAATTGAGAAAAAAATGGAAATTTCAATTGAGGAAGCGGAGAAGAAAGTAGTCGAACTCCGGCGTGGCCATTTGTTCCTGTTGATTTTGTGGTTAAATAAACGTAAATGCGAAGAGCTTCTGATTCATGGGTCCTGGTTCATCGATGAGCACGGCTCCCTGGTCTTCGACACAGCCACGACACTATCACACAAGACTTCCGGAAGCTTCAATCGCTCGGGGAGAAGCATCTTATCCATGGTCAGAACTTCTTTTTCGGTAGCCTTCAGCAGGAATTCCTTGCAGCGCTGAATAACCATGTCGCACTGCCACATGTCCGCGAGTCGGAGAAGGTACTCGACGGAAGATTCTAGAATGTAAGGAACGAGCAAAGCAGGTGGCTATGGTGAAAAAAAGCGGCGGCAGTGACACATGCACAACAGATAAGACGATAAGACACAGATAAGACGACTGGAAGACGAAACGATTGAACAAGTGTGCTTCGACGACACTCCTTATATACGTCTACTTTCGTAATTGCTTCATGATTGGAATGCAGTGAGTGAAGACTGACGAGCCAAAGAACGATTGCCGCTTATAAGAGAATCCTGACTACCATTTGTAATGTAAAGGGGTGAGGCGATAGGATTTTTGTAACCTCACTGGCGTTCGCGATTATTTATTCGTTCCTAAATCCAGCAAAAACCACTCAGCCATCGATCACACACGTCTTCTTAACAAGCACGCTTTTCAAGAAGGGAGAAAGTTTAGGGTTC
>KN166934.1:108323-146784 GCA_000757745.1 Steinernema scapterisci | reverse complement strand
AGATATTGCCGATGCAATCCAGCAAAAGCTCTTGCAACTTGTAGCGGTCCGCAATTCTTCATTCGTGGAAAGTCCTCATCGCTAGCCTTGAAAAGGAATTCCAGGCAGCGCTGGAGGATCAAATCGCATTGCCACATGTCCGCGAGCTGTGCAAGGTACTACACAGAATCCTCTGAAACAGAGCGAATGGCTTTCGATTTACTTACATTAACACTTCGAACTCACTATCGATGGGCATGTTGAAACAGTGGAGAATCCCACTGAAGTGGATGAACTCTTCCTGCTTCACATCGTCGAGTTTGTATTCGCCTTCAGCTCTCTCTTTGAAATCTCCGTTGAACAGAGCGTCGAAAAACGGAGAGTGGGAGCTTAGCTTCTAAACGCATCTCTACTCTTCTTATCCAACCATCTTCGACAGCCACAATTCTTCATCTTCGATCTTGAACTTGGCAGCGTCAGAAGGATCGGTAATGAGCTGATTTTCAGGCTCCGAAAGATCCACGTAGAACGATCTGAAATGCTTCTAGTTGGCAAGCATAAAGCAAGCTTCCGCCTACTTGACAATCTGAACATGAATCTTGCCGTTACTGCGACTCGCGACAAAATAAGTTGCATCATATCTGTTCGACACGTAATGGCAGTGGTGCTCTGGCTTTGTATTGTTGCATGTAGAAGTCCACTAAATTAATTAATTGTTAGAAATATCCATGCTCGGTGCTCAACGAACAAGGTGAAAACGGGCAATAGCCCCACGTTCAACGTCTTCGAAAGCGAATGTTCCAGTTGCCAAGCAGTTCCACAGGATGGCTCGGCCTTCGTTCTTCGGACGGCAGCTGATCACGGCACAACGAGAGTATGAGCCTTCAGAGCTACAATCGGGTTCGGCTACTTCACTGAAAGTACAATTGAGCTAATTTAACCAATATGGCAACCTACAAGTTATAGTCGCCAATGTTCACGGCGGCGGACTCTTTCGATCGGAATCGAAATGAGATCACTTCGGTCATTCTGAAGCCGTGAGATCTGAAAGCACGCAAATACAGCGATTCGCCCTTTGTCTCTATATGAACTCGACAAGCGCTCTGAAATGGGGACTTTCTGGGTCGTCAGCTGCCCGGAAACAACGATGAAGAAAGCGATATTCTGGCGAAGGTTTCTTCGTCCGATTTTCGTTGTAAGAAACGTGTGGAAATAATACCGTCGTATTCCTGCTTTTGGCCAAGGCGGAACGAAGATCATAGCCCCCACAAGTTGTGGAGGCTATGGACCACAACGTGTCCAACCCAGAGATTAGATGGCGATTGGTTGGCTAGGGCTCCTCGTTCGTGAATTAGGATTAGACAAACATCACACCCTCTGTAACATCTCCAACAAAAGATTTATTCGGCCTCAAATCAAGCAAAAACCATTCAGCCATCCACCAGGCACATCTTCTTTCCCAACAATTCCCGCAAAAATGGAGAAAAAGCTGCGTCCAAGTAGTAAAACTTCGCTTCGTTCTTCGGAATATTCTCGACCAAGTCCAGCAAAATCTTCCGTAACTTGAAACGGTCCGCAAGACGCAGCTTCTTCACAAGCGGAACTTCTTCATCGCTGGCCTTGGAGAGGAATTCCTTGCAGCGATGAAGGACCAAATCGCACGTCCACATATCCGCGAGTTTCAGTAGATACTCAACGGAAGATTCTAGAATGGAATTAATCAGTTATGATCTGAGAATAGACCTTAGAACTCACTGTCGATCGGCATATCAAAGCAGTGAAGAATCCCGATAAAGTGGATGAACTCTTCCAGCTTCACGTTGTCGAGCTTGTATTCTCCTTCGGCTTTTTCCTTGAAATCCCCGTTTAATAGAGCGTTGAAGAATGGAGAATGGGTGCTTAATCTCTAAATACATTCCCGCTTCGATGATCTCCCAAAAATTTTCTCGCTTACCTTTTTCGACAGCCACAGATCTTCGCCCTCAATCAGGAACTTCGCCGCGTCCGATGGATCGAAAATGAACTGATTTTCTGGATCCGAAAGATTTACGCAGAACGATCTAAAATGCTACTCGTTCATTTCGTAAAAGAAATTTCCACTTAATTGACAATGTCAACATGAATCATTCCATTCTTGGGGTTTCCAGCAGCCTTTTCAGCTGCTCTCCATGACGTGTTGCTGTAATGGCCACAATGATTTGGAGTTCCGTTGCTGAATGAAGCATTCCACTAAATTTCCAAATTACAGGAAATATTTATTTTCAATAGGTCTTCGACTCACAAGGTGAAATCCGGCTTGCTTGCCATTTTCTTCAAAAGAGAATGTTCCAGTTGCCACGCAGTTCCACAGAACGGCTGGGCTCTCAATCTTCGGGCGGCAGCTGATCACGGTGCAATAAGCTTCAGGCTCGACTGCATCACTGAAAGCAAAGATAAACCTGCCTGTTCGACTACTTTACAGCTTACAAGCTAAATCCGCCAATATCGACAGCGTCAGACTTCGTCTGGCCGAATCCAAACGGGATTACTCCTTTGTCGGTCATCCTTGAAATCGAGAGATCTGAAATTAAACAAGGAAGGCTGGTGACGTTCTGGAAAAGGATGCGGCGCATTGAGGTCAAAACAGAGGCAACGCCATGAAATTCAGCTTATGTAGGACATCAAAATCGCGAGTTCAACTTGCGCAGAACCCGAACCTATAGGAGCGCACGAAACATTGATTAACATTGATTAGAGCAGCATGAAATATCCGTGGATCGGACAGCATTTTTGTGGCGGAGGTTTGTTTGTTTGATTTTCGCTGTGGAAACCATTTGAAATATAACACCTTCGTCCGCATATCAGAAGGAGATCAATTGAAAGGAAAACAGCGTTCATAAAAGCTTTATCTGGCCTTCTGTGGGATACGGTCATAAGAACAGTGGAAAGCAAGAAACTACTTCGTCGTCGCCCCCGTCGTCTTCGAAGTCTTGCTGACCGTATCCCACAGAACTTCCGGCAACTTGAAACGCTCCGCGAGAACCAGCTTTCTCATCGGCAAAACTTCGGCATTCGTTGCCTTCAGCAGGTACTCCTTGCAGCGCTGAAGGACCAGATCGCATTGCCACATGTCGGCGAGATGGAGGAGGTACTCAACGGAAATCTCTGGAATGGAATGAACAGTTTGTGGCTGGGAGGTTGGGCCTTACGGTCAATCGGCATGTCGAAACAGTGGAGAATCCCGACGAAGTGGATGAACTCTTCCAGCTTCACATCGCCGATCTTGCATTCGCCTTCTGCCTTTTCCTTAAAATCCGCGTTGAAAAGAGTTTCGAAGAACGGCGAGTGGGCGCTCAACCTCTGAACAAACAGCTGAACTCGTCAAAATCCCGTCCTTGAACTCACCTTCTTTGACAACCATAACTCCTGGTCCTCGATCTTAAACTTGGCTGCATTCGACGGATCCATGATGAGATGGTTCTCGGGTTTTGAAAAGACGGAGAATTCTGCAATAGAATTAGCCAGTTAGGACCTGCGAATGGTCCTTGAAACTCACTATCGATGGGCATGTCGAAGCAGTACAGAATCCCAACGAAGTGGAGGAATTCCTCCAGTTGCACGTCCAGTTTGTACTCGTTTTCAGTTTTTTCCTTGAAATCGGCGGTAAAGAGAGCCGCGAAGAATGGCGAAAGGACGCTCAGCCTCTGAACACGACGTCATATGAAGCAGGTGTTCCTGAAACTCGGCACCCACAGTTTGTGTTCCCCGATCTTCAACTTGGCGGCGTCCGACGCATCCGTAATGAGCTGATTCTTGGGGTCAGCGAGGTCCACGAACATCATCCTAACAAACTTGATAGTTATTGATCCATCAACTGCGAAACTTACTTCACGATTTCGACATGAACATCTCCCGTGCTTCCACGAATGTTCGGGCTGTGATATCCCTGATACTCTACGCATCTGTTGCCGAACGAAGCGCTCCACTGAAACCGAAACTTATTCAAAACGCTGACCATCTCGCCAACTAACCATCTGGCGATAATAACCATAGGAAATCGTTCCTGCTGCCAAACAGTTCCACAAGGCAGTTGGGGTGTCGTTCTTCGGATAACAGTTGATCTTCACTCCCTGCTGCTGCCAGGACCTGTTGTACGTGCGGCTGAAGAGAAAAAAATTACTCGACCCACAGAAGAACCTACATATGGAAATCGCCGACTTCATAGGTTTCATAGCGATCTTTGAAGGGAACCACGGCTTTCTGGGTCATTTATGAAACCTGTACGGAGCAGAGAAATAAGCGGAAAAATGAGGAGATCTAAGATCGCAGAAAAACGTGGAACGAGTTTGGCGATCAAACGGAGAACGGCGAATGGAAGGGAGGCATTTTAGGCGGTTCGCTTTGAGAGCCACTCCACCTTCGAAATGAGATTCTTCACGGACGACTATGGGTGTTTTGGACGACCTTCCACTGGCATTTTACCCCTAAAAAACAAGTATGTCGACTCCTGCCGGACACTCACAAATCAACTTGTCAGCTAACTGGTACGAAAAGTTTATTTGATCATGAGAACAACAGAAAACAGAAACTCAAACTTGGCTTGGCTACTTCTGGTTCCATCCCTTCATTGAAATCTTGGTGGCCGTATCCAACGCAACTTCACGCAACTTGAAACGATCGGCCAGGAACATCCTGGTCATGGGCAAGATTTCGTTATCAGTTGCCTTCAGCAAGTATTCCTTGCAGCGCTGGAGGACCATGTCGCACTTCCACATAACCGCGAGTTTCAGGAGATACTCGATGGATGTTCCTAAACAAGTTTTTGGAAAATAGACAAAGCGAGAATCTTACTGTCGATGGGCATGTCGAAACAGAAGAGAATCCCGACGAAGTGGAGGAACTCGTCCAGCTTTACGTCCAGCTTGAATTCGTCTTCGGCCGTCTCCTTGTAGTCCGAGGTGAACAGGTTCGCAAAGAACGGCGAATGGACGCTCAGCCGCTGAAAACATCGCTGAATTCACACCTAACATGATCGCCTAAACTCACCTTCTTCGGCAACCACAATTCCTTGTCCTCAACCAAAATCTTAGCTGCGTCCGACGAATCTTCGATTAGCTGGTTGTCAGGCTCCGCGAGGTCCACGATCAGCGTCCTAAAAAGAGGAAACATAGTTCAAGCATCCCAAGACCATATCGCCAATTACTTGACAATTTCAATGTCAACTCTGCCCGAGTAGTCAAGTTTCTTGGCGTTGAAATGTCCGTAGTGCTCCGTGTGTTCGTTGCTAAATGTGGCATTCCACTAAAACAGAGAATTGAACAGAACGCGTTAGAGATCTATTAACTAACCATGCGGTTGCTTGAACCCTTGATCGTCCCGGCCGCCAAACAGTTCCACAGGACGGTTTCACTGCCGTTGTTCGGACAGCAATTGATCCTCACTCCCTTGGTCCTATAGTGCACATTGTACGTAAAGCTGAGGTCAAAACGTGGTTAATTTGTAGAGTCGATTGGGAACAAAACTTACAAATTGAAGTAGCCAATCTCAGCTTCATATAATCGATTATCGAACGGGAGATTTCCTTTCTGGGCCATTTCTGCAACACCTGAAGATAGAAGAAGCTCGAAGCTTACGTGGAAACGAGCAGGTCAAAACCTCAACGGAAATCTGGGATTGTCGTCATTTTCAGAGCGTGTTTTAAATGGGCTAGTTAGCAAACAACTGTAGATGTGCTTCGTGCCGGGATTCACTCTATCTTCAAATTGCGAACGACCTGATTACGATATGGCACTAAATCTGTCGTTTAAGCCACCGTATTGCAAGATTCTTGGCATTCCAGTGCTGCCCTCAGCTCAAACTTGCCGAGTATCATCGCCGACCCTTTGAGAAGGAAGTCCTCTTCCAAATTCTGGCTCTCCAACCTTTGCTCTCCTATACCCCTAACCTCAGCATATCACTCCATTTCCCCCTACCCTCCACCGGCCAAAGATTCCCCTGCAACCTCTCACCACCCCCTCCTTCTTATGTTTATAACTTATCATCCTCGTCTGCCGCCTGCACAGCTGTTCACATCATTTATGACGCCACCACATGCCATTAAATCATCGTAACGCTTCCCGAAAGACATTTTTAGCCAGGCGGAACGTTGTCATAAAGTCGCGTTATTCCTCTGAGAGCCGCCGATAAGAAAAGCAATGATCTTCGTAATCTGATCTCCGAAAAAACATCGTTTGCGGAATTGTTGTGAGAATTGCGGGACACGAATTTGAGGGTTAATGAGGAGGATTAAGGGGGTAAACAGCGGGAAACTGCACTCGATGCACTTGGATTCGTTTGCTTTTTTGTCGAGATGGGACAGGAGAATGGGGTAAACAGGGTGAGGCAGAGTAAACAAGGTGGTTAGGGGTGATTATGCTACTTCTGGGAGTGAAACTGGTCTTTTTTCTGTCGTCTTTGGACTTCCTAGGACCTACCGTAATCTTGTCTGTCAGCTGATTCCTTTGTCCTCAGTTTTATGCCCCATAATCCTTCAAATTCCCAAGTCGAAATCACAACTTTTGATTACCTTTTGTTCTGTGTTCACCTCTTGATTAGTCAGCTGTTCTCCAGACTCGTTCTTGTCCTGGCGAACTCAAACAAATCTCATCAAAGTTGCACTTTTCCGATTCCTGGAATTTCCTGATTCACCTCTCCTCGATCCGAACGTTCTTCGGGCTTTTAGCACCGGCGATAAGCGATTTCGGACCCCAGTTTTTACAAGCCCAAAACATCCTCTCTTCGCCAACTGTTCTCCCCGTTGGTCAGTCGAACGAAGAATTCCGGACGTATTTATTTGTTTCGCGTTTTCTCCGTCGCGGGGAAGACGTGGCCACTTCAGCCGGGCTTCCCGCCGGGCTTCCCGCCGCCTCCCCCACCAGCCGCAGCCTCTTCACGAATCCGCCGTTTACATAATTTGTTGCCGCGCGCTCTGCAAACAGCGACTCAATTGAAATTCTTGCTGTGCTGATGTAGTTTCAGTGTTTCTTGGGATTTTCTTTTGTGGAACGAAAGGGCAAAAAACTCGGATCTTTTGTTCGTCTGAGCCTCAAAAGTGGATGTGGCAAGTTTAGAGGTGGACGGGTAAGTGGGTCTTTAAGGGTGATCAGGTTGAGAGTGGTCTTGATTTTTGAGTTCTGTCACGTCGACGTGAGGCTAAGATCCGCTTTGGTGCTTTCCCGATCACATTCCAAGTTTACTATTGCCCGCGGCAGCCATTCCAATCCACAACTCCGACACCTTGTTTATACGTCGACCCCATCAGCGGCAGCTTCCTTCCGCGTCCCGAACACCCGACGGCGGCCCCGAGTGGGTGTCATCGGCAACGTCGTCCTCTGGGATCCTCCCCGATCAGGCGGTTTTATTATTGCCGCCTCGAGGCGTCGTCGCGACGACGCCGATCGCACCCAGATTGTGTAATGGATCTTCCGCAAAGAAGCGATCCGCTTTTTCTCCTCCGAACGTAGTACGCACATCGTCCCCGCGGCCGCCGCCATCGTTCCAACAATCTCTCAAATCAACATTTTGATTTCGCGTTTTTTTTTTCTTTGTTTTTTCGCGTTTTCCAGGACAAGTTTTCTGTTTGAAGTTGCGGAGATCGCGGATGACGAAGTCAGAGTCGCGGGCGCGCGGATCAGGTGAACGGCTCAACTAAAGCCACTCGACTTGGTTTAGGTTTGCGCGGACGATGAATCGACAGGCGAGTGTCGACGCGCTCAGTCTTGCTTTCGACGGGATTTCCACTTCGCCGTATGGTAGGTTCTTTCTTGAAGGTGTTCTTAGGGGATATCTAGGGATCTGGAGGCACGGTTTGGTGGTGGAGTCGCTTGAGACGGAGATGTCTTCAAAACGAGACAAGGGAGTCTCGAACTGGTCTCGATGAAACGCCAGCTGACCGGTCAGTGATGGTGGCGATTGGTTTCAGACAGTCTAGACTTGGCAAACAATGAAAAACCGACCGGTAACCCTGTGCCTACGTGCTGAAAATGCTGAATTACGTGCGATTCCCGAGTCTGAAAAACGGTCATTTCTACTTCAGCAGCACTCGTGACCGGCTGTTGTGAAACAGTGCTCAGGCACTTATTTCGATCACTTGACTAGACTCGATTTTCAGACAAAACAGCGCTAAAAATTGAGTTTTGAGACGGAATCCGACCGGTCTTTGAGTGCTCCCTGTGGCGAATAATTGGGCAATTTTATCATGGGTTTCAGACGCGATTCGAGACTCGATTTTGGCACGTTTCTGCTAATTTCAGACGTCTCAATTGCGCGCGACAAACAAGGTATTGTCAGGAAGTGAGACCGTCTGAGTTTCGTGTCAGGTCCTGATAGGAAAAGTCACAACAGCCATTTCGAATTCCGTTTTTGTCATTTGGATGGGTTTAGTGACGCTGTGAGGGTCGCGAATTTTCAACTCGTGTTCGTTTCCCTCGTTTCTGACGTTTTCCATTTCCAGGCCGCCGAAAGAGCGTCGATGAAGTCACCACGACGTTCGGCTTCAACAAGGCCTCGCCGTTCGGGAAGATGCTGGACGTCGTGCGTCGAGAAGCGACCATCGCCGGACTCTGGAATGAAGAGATGCAGAGGGACCTTCCGAAACGATGGGAGAAGCACGGGAGCATCGTCGTCTTCCCGCAGAACTCGTTCCAGCACAAGAACTGGCGACTTATGGGTGAGTTCATGTCTTCCGAAGCTTCGTAGTATCTGTGATCTCTTCAAGATACGTTCTTCCTAAGCGATCTTGTGTTTTGGACTCTCAGCGTTCTCCATTTTCCTCATTTTTTGTTCCTCCAAGACGGCCATTAATCACAAATCTTGTTCCATTAATCAACGCCGCTTTTGCTCCCTCCGCTTCCAAAGTTTGACCTTTTGTTTGCAAACTTGCATCCCATTAGGCCTTTCAGGTCTTCTGGGAAAAATGGCCCTAATCAATCTGGAAAAGTGTAATAATTGGCTTATTTATAGGCCGCGAGCTGTGGCGACTGGTGGCCGAATCGCTGAACAGCGATCGGATCGGCCGCAAGCGGCAAATTGCCGACGATGAACTTCGAACCCCGCATGTGGACCTGCTTTACGGTCAGCACGGCTGGGTGGAACATGTGGACAACGGCGTCAAGTAAGGATTAGCATTCAAAATTGGCATATTGAAAATGTCAATTTGAGGTTCAACTACGACGTCACGAAATGCATGTTCAACATCGGAAACTCCCCAGAACGACAGCGACTGGGTCAACTGGATTGCCACAGCGAGGTCATTGTGGACATGTTTGCAGGTACGAAATCCACTTCCCGAAGCTAATCTGATGGGTTCTTTTCAGGAATCGGCTACTACACACTCCCACTCCTGATCAACGCCAACGCGAAGCACGTTTACGCCATCGACTGGAACGACGACGCCACGGAAGCCCTGAAGAAGAGTCTCGAAGCCAACGACTGTGCCGAGAGGTGCACCGTCCTCGAAGGCGACTGCCGCCGCGTCCATCCAGTCGGCGTCGCGGATCGAGTGAACATGGCGCTGATCCCGACCACAAGACCACATTGGCTGACGGCGTGCAAGTGCCTGAAACCCAGTGGAGGTGTCATTCACCTCCACGAAACCATCAGAACTATTAAGAAGGCGAAGTCGCCTGATAAGATGTTGCGGTTGAAGAGGAAGCCGAAAGTTAGCAGGTGAGGGCAGCTTTTTGAATCGTTGGGAGAATCATGAGAGACCTTTGGAAAGAGAGCTGCGAGGGCCGACCACACAGTCCGAGGTTGGGACGTCCAAATGAGGAGACGCGTCTTGATTGTCTCGGAGTTGAACTTCGATTTCGTGATTAGCGTTCAGACGTTTGAAACACCTATTCGAGTGATTGCAGACAGCTGAAAGCGGTCCGGGTTCATTTCTGTTAGGCGCCCGGGTACCGGCAGGTCGCTCGGACCCATCTGGGAGAACCGACCATCTGCTGCGATGTTGAAGCATTGAAATGAGGAGACGCGTTTTTAGTTGTCTGGCAATCGAAAATCACTTTGCTAATTAGCCATGGTCTAAAATGGCAACTTGGGTGATTTTAGACACTTGAAAGCGGTCCATGTTCATTTTGGTCGGATTCTATTGAGCTGAGCGGTTGCTTAGATCTCATCTGACCCTAAACCCATTCCAGAACCGAAAGCTTGGGCTCCGTCAGCGAAGAAACCGCCAACACAGATTCCGACGACGTCTTCATCCTCCCCAAGAAGGACCAGAACAACAACGGCAGCGTGTCCCCTTCCAGCTCCGTGACTACCGTACTCTCCACGAGCGAAGATCAACCCTCCGATGACCAAGTGGTGCCCTCGCCTACGAAACGCAAATTCAGCCGTTCCGCGTCGATTGTCGAAGAACTCGAAAATCGCGAACTTCCGCCGCCATTCATCTCCGAGGCGATCAAAGCGGACGGCGTTTGGGACAAACTGCCTCAAACGTATCGGGATTTTGCGATTGATTGCGCCTCCAAGTAAGATTGAAGTTTGCAGGGGATATTAATGATTTCACCGTGTCGATTGCAGCTTGATCCGGTTCACAAACAACATCCATCTCGTCGACGGACAAGTGTGGACGTGCACCATCGAACGGATGGAGAAACTGAAGACCTACACGAAGCACACGGACCATGTCGTGCTCGACGTGACCTGTCGGCCGCAGAGCGATTTGATCGTCTTCGCCGACAAATTCGCCTAAGGGTTTTGACGAAATTGTGACCTCAATGAAAAGAAAAAAAAAACGTGAAAAGGAAATTGTAATAAATGATGATGAAACAGAGCATCTTTGGCTGGGATACAGGGATACATAAGGGGAATCTGTTCCTAGGCTGGACTGGGACTTTTGGGGTTAGCTGAGTCCTCTGGAACGCTTTCTTTAGCACGGTTCTGGGAGAAGCGCGGAGCGTAGCGAAAGAATCCAATTCGGCGACGAGCAGGCACTCTATGACGTCATCGCAGGTGTGTCCTGAACGGAATTCCTCCTTTTTCGGAACTGTTCGTTTTGCAAACGTTTCGATATTCTTCCGCGTTTGTCGCTCTGTCCTCATTTTCTGTTTCGCGCTTCCATGCTCGTATCCTTGTGCCGCCGCATCCGTGTATTACCAGCTTTTAGCAATTGCTCCCTGTTCCAGGTCATGAAGCCTGCTAACGAAGACCCCTCCAAGGATCCGGACGACAAGGATCACCGTTCCCACAGCCTCGTCAGCCGTTCCTTCTCAGGCTTGGCTCGCGGCATCCGGAACCTTTCAAGATCTTGCGTTTCCAGGCTCATCCAGGTTTGCCGCTTCTTCGTTCCTCTTTGTTTTCAGCAGAATTCGGTTGGAATATTTTCTGTTTGTGAATCATAACATTCGTTGTTTCAGATCACGAGCGGCTCCAGCGAAGAGGAGGTTCCGGATGAGTATCGGACGATACCCACGGAAATCCTCTTCAAGATCCTCAAAGACGCAAGTAACAAGGATCTCCGTTCCTGTCGCCTCGTCAGCCGGCAGGTGGAAACAGTAGCCAACGACATCCTGGGAACGCGCATCTTCGTCCTGGTCGAGGTGCAGAAACTCGCGGATGTCGTCAAGAACATCGACGAAACGCCGTCATGCGACGGGAAGACAAGCAACGTCGTGCGCACCTTCGTCCCGGCTGACCTGACCAAGGACAAGTGTGACCCCATCAGCTATCTGCCGCCGTACATGACCATCGCTGGGATCAGATTCTCATCCTGGATGCCGGTGGATCGCCTCAAGCACGTTGTTCGGATTCTGCAGTGCTACAGAGAAGAAATCCACACGGTGCACGTGCGGTTGAGGACTCACGAGGTAAGTCGGGTCCTGGAATCCAGTTCTAATACTAGAGTTTTCAGCTGAACGCATCGATGTGCGAACTTCTGAACCTCATCCAAACCAAGAAGCTCAAGACGCTTGTGTGCCACATCGACCACAACCCCAAGATAGGCGCGAATCTCCTGGATGTGCAGCTCCAGCCTGTTTACAAGTTTCTCCGGGCTGTTTGTGGCAACGTCAGCGAGGTAAGAACACAAATTCACCTATATGCTAACCTTCTGACTCCCAGAAACTCAAAATCCACGGCCCTCTGAACCTCCAAGAACTCTTCCGCATCCTCGGCTTCGATCCTGTTCCCCACACCATCGCGATCCATATAACGGCGAAAAACGCCTTCCTGAAGACCCGTTTTCGAGCGACCGATGCTGAGGCACTCTTTCACCTCATTGACGTAGGTTATCTCTTTCCAAATCCGTCCCTAATCATCAAATTTCAGCACATTGGAACAAATCCTCGAAACTTCGACATCACCGTGAAACTGGACCCGATCGACAACTGCCACTGGTTTCTCCGGAGCTTCGAAATCGACGTCATCGACGCTCTCTGCATGAAGTACAACCAAACTCTCCCGACTTGGTTCACCGGCTCTTATGAGCAATACGCATTTGGGTTCTCGGAGTCGTGGACCGGATTGCTCGAACTCTGGCTTGGCGACGACAACTCCATGAAGTCGTTTTCGTTCAAAACGGAGTGTGTGGAGAGGTGAAATGAGTGGTGTTTTGTCAATTTGTTATCTATTAAAGTCGTTTCAAAAAAAAAATTGTTTTCTTGTGTTTCCTTGCGTTGGGTTGTCCTAAAACCGCTTCGTACATTAACTGTTTCTCTTATGCACAGATTTGGACGTTTTCAGCTTGTCCGGGCTCAGCAGAATCGTAGATCTGTGCGCAGAGAGGACGCCGTTTGCCCACGGGAGGAAAGGAATCGAGCGACAAGCATCGGAAGTCCATGACATCATCGCCCTTGCGTCCTGCGCGGAATGCGAATTCTTCGATCTTCTAGATTCCGCGATTTGAAATTCGTCGCCGTCGCTTGCGCTCTTTTCCTTCTTCTCGGCTTCGTTTCGCGTTTCCAGGCTTCCGGCTTCCCTTGTGTCTTTCTTCCGTTGCTCCTGTTTCATAGCAATGTTTTGATCAATTTCCCCCTATTCCAGGCGATGATTCCTGTTTACGAAGCCCTCTCCAAGGATTCGGACGACGAGAATCCCCGTTTCTGCCGCGTCGTCAGTCAATCCATGGCATCGATGGCCCGCGACGTCCTGAAATTCGCAAGATTCTGCATCTTCAAGATCTGCCAAGTTTTTCGCCGCTTCGTTCCTCTTCGTTATCGACGAAATTCGGTGAGTCTTTTTCCCTAATCGTGATAATGATTCCATGTTTTAGCCCAGAACGATTCCCACGGAAATCCTATTCCGAATCCTCAAAGATGTGAACAACGTGGGTCTCCGTTCCTGCCGCCTCGTCAGCCGCCAGATGGAAAAAGTGGCGAATGAGATCCTGCAGAAGCGCGTCCACGTCGCCGTCGAAGTCCAGAAGAACAAGGACATCGTCAAAGCGAACGAAGAAGAGTTCGCCGACGGCGAGCAAAGCACCTTCGCTCCTATATCCGTCCTCCTTCACGACCTGACCGGGGACCTGTACGACCCCATCAGCTATCTGCCGCCCTACATGATCGTCACTGGAATCAAGTTCTCTTCCTGGCTGCCGTTGGATCGCCTCCAGCACGTGATTCGCATTTTTCAAGCCTGCAGAAATGGTATTATCACGGTGCATTTGAAATTAAGAACTCACGAGGTAAGTGGACTCATGAGGTCAAGCTCTAAATTCGTGTTTTCAGGTGACCGCGCCTGTGATTCGCGAACTTCTGAGTCTTATCCAAGCCAAGAAGCTCAAAACGCTCGTGTGCGAAATCGAGTACAATCCCAAGATGGGCGCCGAACGCCTGAACGCGCAGCTCCAGCCTGTTTACAGGTTCCTCCGAGCTGTTTGTGGCAACGTCAGCGAGGTAAGGTTCCAATCTCCTTGATATTTTCCGAGATATCTGATTTCAGAAGCTCGAAATCCACGGACCTCTGAATATCCAAGAACTCATCAACATCGCCGGATCCACTCCACCTGCCCGCATCATCGGGATCCACCTAAACGCCAGGAATGCCTTCCTGAAGTCGCGCTTCCGCGAATTGGACGTCGGGGCATTATCCCCGCTTATCAACGTAAGATCTTGATCCACATCCTCCCCTCTTACTGATCTATTCCAGCACCTCGCAGCCAACTGCCAAAAACTCGATTTCTCCTTCACCGCACACTCGAGCAACGCGCAGGGTTTGATTCCCAGGAGCTTCCTCGAAGCTATTATGGTCAACGACGTCAAGCTCATCCCCTTCTACGTCTCCCATGCCTATCAAATGGTGCAACAGAACGTCGCTTTTCGCCATACGCTGGAACAGTATATGATTCGCTTCTCACCGGAGTGGTGTGGGATGATGGAAATTAAGCGTGGACTCGACTCTACGCGGTTCTTTTCCTTGAATGTGAGGAGAATGGAATAAGGCGGAATGTTTTGTGAAGGTTGTTGGGTTTTGTTGTTGTGTATTAAAGCTGTTGCACTCTGTTTTTGTGGTTTGTGGGCTGGTTTAGGACCGGTTTATATCTTTAGGATTCACTGGATTGGTCATCGACCGTGAAAGAGACTCCTAGGGACACCTGCATCCCCTTTCGGCGCCCATAAAAGCGCTCTAATCATAATAATAAGATTTACCGTCCTCTTCACCTTCGCGCGTCCTCCTCCGCCGTTTTGACCTTAAAATGCAAATCACTTGCGGTGCGCGATATCGCTACTAGAACTAATGAACTAATGGCGCGTAGTTGTGACGTTGCGGCGGCGGTGACGGTGACTGCGGCGCTCCCCTCGTTCGTTTTCGTATAATTAAGACACTTATCGATTGTGTCGCCGACTCCAAGGCCATCATCAACGTGGTAGCGGAGGAGTTGAGAACGATTCTCCCAAACCGTGGCGCGCGCGCTGTCACAAACTGTCTCTCTAAATGTCTTCTTCTTCTGCTGCGTCGCCGATTTCCACGACGGAATCCACGAATTCTCCTCTCCAGAGCACGAGTTCCGCTGGATTGCTTAAGTCTTTGATCGAGCAAGCCAGCGATTCTTATGCTAAGGGTGACCCTAAGTCGGCCCTTGGATTCTATGATCAGGCGGTTCTGATTGACCCCACTAATCACGTTCTCTATGCGAACAGATCTGCGATTCTCCTGAAGCTCGGCGAGCCGAAAGAAGCGATCCAACAAGCGAACTACTCGATCCAGCTGAACCCGAAATGGCCGAAGGCGTATTTCCGGAAGGGCGAAGCGCTGAAAGGAGCCGAGGAGTTCGAGAAGGCGATCCTCGCTTTTTGCCAGGGACTCCAGATTGAACCCGAAAACGAGCAGCTCCTAATAGGATTGATCAACTGCGCCGCCGTGAGTACGATTAAGGGTTAGTCAAAAGCTACCGTAATCCTCTCCTAAACTGACGCTTTTCAGCTCGATTCGAGAAGATCCTCCGCCAGATGAGCGCCTTGGGCCTGGATCAAAGCCCCTTCGTCATCGTCTCCGTGATTGGACAAGAATTTCTGGCTTCCGGGAACCACGCGGAAGCAATAACAATCCTGAACTGCGCCCTGGCGATCGATTCGACATCCCTGAAACTCAAGGAATCGACCAATGGCGCCTTGGCTTCCGCTCATTACCAAGCTGGGAACTTCAGAAAGGCCTGCGATTACATGTACATCCAGCTGGAGATGGCCGAGCAGTTGAGTAAGTTCTTTGACCCGTTTTTAGATCTAACTCTCCTTATTTCCAGATAACAGCAAATCCCAAATCGCGATCCACGGGAACATCGCTCAGCTGGCACTGAAGCAGCACGAAATCGCGCGTGCCATCATTCACCGGCGGAAGCAGATCGACCTCCTGCGGCAACAGAAGGAAGACGCCGATTCTGCGATTGTCGCCTTGGGAGAACTCTACCTCGTCGCCAGCGAACTGAAACAGGCGAAGGAGATCTTCTCGACCACCGCGAAGACCAACGTTTACGCGCAGTTTGGAACCGCCCGGGTTTTGATGGCTGAGGTGGGTTCTGAGGCTTGCTTTCTGGTTCTAACGGCAGCATTTCAGGGAAGCTATTCTGAAGCCAACGAGATCTTCACGAAGATCGAAAAATCGACCGGAAACATGAGAATCAAGGCCAACGCGATCCTCTTCCGATGCAGATGTCTTCTGGCGCTAAGGGAGCCTCAAAAGGCGGCTGGGATTCTGAAGAATTACGTGTTGAGGGACTCGGGGTTGACGAATGATGAGGAAACGGTAGGCGGCTGTTGGCATTGTTTGTGACTGTTCATATCCTCTTCAGATCGGCATGTTCTTCGCCATCCTAGGCGAATGCCAACTAACCAGCGGCGATTGGATCACCGCCAGGAAATGGGCGAACAAAGCCCTGAAGATCGGCCTTTCCACAAACAGCGTCCCGCTCAAATCTGACGCTTTTAGGATTCTTTCCCAGCTCTTCGAAGTCATCGATGACAAGTGAGCTACAGTATCCCTTCTACCATTGTTCACTCTTTGGTTTTCAGAAAGAACGCCTTGTGCCTAGCGGAGAAACTTGCAGAGCTCCTGGAAACTTCCAACGCTCACGTTTCTCTTCGGATTACCGCACTTCAAAGAGTTGGAAATTTGTTGTTTTCCACCGGCGACTGGGAAAAGGCCGTTGGAATCTGTGGGAAGAGGCTAGAGCTCGCCTCGAGGCTCTCTTGTGCCAGGACGCTCATAGAAGTGCACTCGGATTTGGTGAAACTGTACAAGAGCCTTGGCGATGAGGTAGGACAAGTTGTTTTAGAGCTTTTAATTAATCCATGTTTCAGAAGAACCGCCAGAAACATATCGACGAAGAAGCGGAATGCGCGAAAGCAGAAGCCAGCTGCGAATGGATCTACTTCGAGGATTTAGCGGATCTGAAAGCAGACAACGGGGAGCTTGAAGAGGCTGCAGAGATCTACGAGAAAGCGCTGATGGGTGTTCAAGAACAGAACAGTCCCTCCAAGGAAGCTGGAATCTGCGCCAAACTCGGAGATCTTCATATCCAGCTGGAATCGTATGAAGAAGCGGCGTTCTACTATCAGCAGAATCTGGCGTTGAACAAGCAAACGAGGAATTTGGGAAGTGTGTTGAAAGGTGGGTGGATTTATTTGAAGCCGGTGTTGTGTCAACGGCCACTCGCGGCAGCGGCGAGCCACAGCGCTGATTATCGTTCCGTGTTAGAGGGTTGACACCACTTCGGCGATCTTCGGTGGCTGCGTCGTGGCCAAAAACGCGGAAAGCGAAAATTCCAAAATTCTGACGTCCTAAATTTGTATCGAGATTCGCGTCCGACTTCACCGCAGATCGCCGATTTTGCGGCCACCTCTCGCTCTCCACGGCCAAAGCGCGCGTCTTCGGTTCGGGCGCCGCAGTCGTGGAGTAGCGTCGAGTTCAGTGCTGTAAAAGAAAGACGAAGCGCGCGTCTCTGGATCGGGAAATCTAGGCAGCGTGGGAAGGGTGTGAAAGAGATCACGGATTCGCTGATCTACCTTATTCACACGTAGGCGCAAACTGAAAAGCGGCTGACTTATTCAAGTCTCCGTTGCATCACTCGTGCGACTCTATGCTGTGGAGAGCGGTCGGCCGAGCGCAGAGGCTGTCCGCCAGCCGACCGTCCTTCGCAACTTGAAGTCGCCCGAATGAAGGTGCAGACTCCTTCGAACCGAACGGTCAGACGTCTGTCTTATCGTCATAGTCAGTAGACAGACATCTGAGTCAGCCATGTCGCAATCGGCCGGTACTCATTTGCGCCGGCAGGCTTCCCGGCGAGCGGTTGGTTCGGCTCCTCTCCACCGCTGCTCTCCGACCGTTCGCCACAAGCTAACCCCACGCAAATGGTTTATTGTCAAGCTTTTGAATGCTGATCGGGATCAGTCTAGACTTTAGAAATTGTCTCTCTTACTTGAATATCCTCATTTCAGGCTATGCGTCCCTCGGAAAAATCCACTTTCTCCAGAACCTCTTCGACGAAGCGCTTGAATTCCGTCGCTACCAACTCACCATCGCCAGGATTCTCAACAACACTCCCCAGAAGCTGGACGCCCTCTTAGGAATCGGACGAATCTTCATTGAGAAGAAAGACCACGGCAAAGCCGTCAGGATCTTCTCGAAAGTCCGACGAACCGCGGATTCGAATCACCTCAAGAGTGAGCTGGGACTGTCGCACGGATACATCGGCCAGTGCTACGTGGAGTTGAACGATAAGAGCAGGGTAAGGAAATAACGTTTTGAATTAAGGATTACGGTAGTTTTCAGGCCGTTTCGCACTTCTGCAAGCAACTGGCGCTGTTCCCCTACATCTCGGACTTCGACTGCAAATGCTCGACCCTGGCGCATCTCATTGCCGAGAAGGCAAGCGCCGGCGACATTGTTTGGGCGCTGAAGCTCTGCGAGATGAGAGTCGACATTGCGAAGAAGAGCAAATCCGTCCAGCTCCAGGCGCGCATCCTGTCCGAGGCTGCAGACACCGTACTCCTCCTTGGCTGCCACGACAAGGCCACCCGATATCTTTCCGAAGCGGTCGCCTTGGTCTTGGAACACGAGCTCGACGAAGCCGGTGAGGTTCTGCTGAAGCTAGCGGACCTCTATGAGCGCCTGGGCCGATACGAAAACGGTCTCAAAATCCTCGAGAATTTCGTGGAAAATGTGGACAGCAGCACGAAATTCAAGCTCCGTTTGGTCGAGTTTCTGTTCCATCAACAGGAGTTCCAGAAGGCGGAAAAGATCTTGAGAAGCCTGGAGCAAACCGACGAAGTTCTCTACGCGTTGGCCACGAGCCTTTACCGTCAAGGGAATCTCTACGAAGCTCTAACGGTCCTTAAGAGCTGCTCCCGACGCACTGAGCCCGAATACATCGCGGTGAACATTCGCGCCGGGCATCTATTCGAAGCGATTCGGAAACTCGAAGATATCGCCTACTGGGAAGACTTGAGAGAAGAAGTGGACGTGATCCGAAGACTCGAGGACGTCTTCGACGATTTGGACGCATTTGACGTCATCAACCCGAACAAGCTGGACGATTTATCGTTGAAGATCAAGATCCATTATGAGATGTCGCTTGGAAACTGGGATTCCGCGTTTGAGCTGCTAGAAATGGAGAACGGGATGGAGTTCGAGAAGTTCGTCGCGGCTGTCTTTACCGGCCGCTCCGTGGCTCCGCTTCCCAAGCCGAGTTTCCTGGATTTGGATTTGCCGAAAGTCAGTTTTTCGAATATTCTGACTCCGAGGTTGAAGGAGAAACTGGCGCTGTTTTTGAACGCTTTGATCGAGGATCCAGGAGCGCCTGTGGAGATCTCTGGATTCGTTCTGTTTAGGAAAGACCAAGGTGAGCCGATCTCGGAAACTGCGTATGTATCTACAATCGAGTTTTCAGGGTTGTTCTACGTGGAAAGGCTCAACAGCCAAGAAGTGCTCCCCCAGTTCCACTACAAGATGATCCAGAATCTTCTGGAAATTATGAAGATACCTCTCAGCACCGCGGCCGACGTTCCAACGACCATCAAAGACGAGAAAGGTAAATAACTACCGTAACCCGGACATCTGAAATCGCCGAATTCCAGATGATCCTCAACAGAAACTCCCCGACGTGAGCGAAATTCTGAAGAGCTTCGAAATCCGGGAGAAATGGCGAAGGAAAGGCCGTAGGAAGCCGAGGTCCAGATCGCGCGGATACGCATCAGAAGGCGAAATCAGGAACTTGAATAATACGACGATTAGCGATTGCGAGTTGACCGACACGGAGTCGGTTTCGGGCGCTAAGGTGCTCGGCGTGGATTTCGACGACGGGGAAGATGGATACGATTCGACTTTTAATGATACTTCTTTGGTTTATTGAATGGAATTTATGGAAATAGCCGAACAAAGAGCCTCAGATCTACAGTAATCCATAGCTCTTATGGGGTCGTTCAATCATCATATGCCTCTCCCGAAGAACTGAATTAGCCCTTTTCCTTGTTTTCGTCGCTAAACTGAACGCGGAACTTGACGATCCAGCGGTTCTTTGATCCCATTTCTCACTGGAGGGAGGCTGGCCAGCATAAACAACATATTCCCTGTCCAAGAGTTCATCCGCCCATCGCCACCTGTGCCGATGACGTGACCGATGACGTGCACGTCCTCCAGGAAGCCGGAACTTAAGAAGTGCTTTCATGTGAGAGCAAAAATATTTTGATCTGCAGGTTTGCTTTTGATTTCAGCTCAGTTGAGATCTTCCAGATCGTGATTTCTGTCCACGTTGACTGATTTCAGAAATGACAGAAAGAGAGGTGATCCCAGTTGAGCTTTTCCTGCCTTCCGATGGCCATGAAACTGGCTGCCGATTCTCCTTGTAAGGTCCTCAATTCTTTGCCTTTTCTCACGTATCTTAATTTCAGATCCGCTTGCAGAGGACTCATCAGCAACATTGTCGTCCCGAAGAACAAGAGGCGCGCTACTCAATGGAACTTGCCAAGAGGTTCGTTGATTTATGGAGACGCTGAGATTGGTAATGATCTTACTTTCCAGGATTACGTTAACTAGTGATTTCAGATACGACCGACAAAGGATTGATCCCGTTCTACTTTGGCAGTTGCTCCACGTCCGACGCCAGCGAAATTGGCCATTTTACTTGGTGAGATTCTCCATTTCCGCCTTAGTAAAAGTAGTGTTCTCATGTTTCCAGGACTGCGCGCCGGAATGAGCACATGTGCACCGTGATCTCCTGCCGCCCGACGAACAAAAGCCCTACGGTCCTCTGGAACTGTTTGGCGAAGGGAACCTTCGCTTACGGGGACGCCGAAGATGGCGTCGAGTCGCCGTTCCACTTTGTAGGTCTTGCGGAAGCCATCTCCCAGCTTATTTTCTGTTTCAGTGGGGTTCGATGTTGGGAAACACGAAGAGGGAACACCGAAACGATTACGTGGACCAGTTGTACAATGCAGCTCGACGCGCTTCGGGTCCGTCCACCGGGAAAGTCCGTGTGGAGATTGTCAAGTAAGAGGAAGTATGTGTTGGGATAGTTTATAGCGAGATTCTCTGCTTCAGATCTCTGTGCGTGGATCTCTCTGACCCCCACAATCAGCTTCTGTTGGATTCGAAGGATGCGGCGAAGTTCTTGATCGAGGATCAGGAAGTATGGCTGTCGAAGAGGGTGAGGTTTCCGGATCTGATCAGCGATGAAGACGATGATTTAGAAGCTCAGCACCCATTCGCCATTCTTCACCGCTTTGTTTGCCCACGACTCCAAGGAAAAAGCCACAGGAAAACACACCCTGGGAGACGTGAAGCTAGCGGAGTTCCTCCCCTTTATTGGAGTCCTCTACGGCCTCGATATGCCGCCCGTCAACGGTACACTGTCCTTCTCTGTTCCACCTTTTAATCGCTAAAGCTTTGCAGAGAACTCCGTCGAATTTCTCCTAAAACTGGCGGACATGTGGCAATGTGAAACGGTGCTGAAACACTGCGAACAGTTTCTCCTGAAGGCCACCGAAAGCGAGGTTTCGCAAAAGAAGAAGCTGCTCCTCGCTGACCGCTTCAAGTTGCACGCGATGTTAGTGGATATGGTCTGCAAGCTGGATCCTACGGACATCCGATCGACGTATCAAATTCCGAATATTTCGCCGTTCTTGCAGGGTATTCTGGCTCAGCAGATGTCCCTTGTTGAAGTGAAGCCTGAGAAGTTGTGTTTTGTTGAGGTTGTTATGGATTGAATGAATGTGGTTTGACTTACAGTTTGACCTAGTGGCTGTGTCTTGGTACAGTTCCGCATCCGCTTCAAACAAACCGAATCTCCGAAAATCAGTCCGCTCCTGCCGCGAATTCTATTAAAAGATCTTTCTTGCCTTTCTTCGTCCGTGAAATCTGAAATCAGTCGTGAAGTGCTTGTTCTCTTGGCTCGGTTTCAGCTTTACGTCGTCTGCGCGTGATGTCCACCGTCCAGGTAGTCCCGAATAATGTGCCATTCGCGTTTTCGCGCAGAATTGCGAGCCTTCGTGTCCATAAACACTTCACTTTGCCCCGAATTTTGCGCAGCGGTTGGTAGTCTGTTCCTCCTTTCTTCATCGCTTCTCGTTGTTTCAGAAATGGCCAAGAAAGGCGTGATTCCTTACGCGTTCAACTTCTACTTACCTTCCGATGCTCTGAACCTCGGCAATTTCACCTGGTAAGCTCCAGTTTAGCGTGATTCTTATGACTGTTTGTTCCAGGACTGCTGGCAAAGAATACCAGCGTTCCACCGCCTTTATCTCCTGCCGCCCGACGAATAAAAGTCCCACCGTCTTGTGGAACTGTTTGGCAAAGGGGACCTTCGCTTATGGAGACGCTGAAACTGGCGTGGAGTCGCCTTTCCACTGTGTAAGGTCTTGATTGTATGACATAATCGGGATTAGAGTTGATTTCAGTGGGGTTCCTTATTTGGAAACACGAAGATGGACCACCGAGATGACTACAGCGGCATGAAGCGCGAGGAAGCTTTACGTCATTCAGGCGAAAACGGAAAAGTTCGCGTCGAAATTGTCCAGTAAGAAGAAGATACAGATTCGAGTGCATTTCGAGTTGCAGATCAGTGTACGTGGATCTCTCAGACCCGCACAATCAGCTCGTCTCAGATCCGAAGGATGCCGCAAAGATCCTGATCGAGGGCCTTGAAGTATGGCTGTCGAAGAAGGTGAGATTCTTGTGAATTCTTGAAGTCAACTTCGTGTCTTTCTAGAAGCTTAGCGCCCAGTCTCCGTTCTTCGCCATCCTTTTCACCAGCGACTTCAAGGAAAGGGCCGAAGGAGAATACAAACTGGACGATGTGAAGCTTGCCGAGTTCATCCCCTTCATCGCGGTTCTATACGGCCTCGATATGCCCATTGATGGTAAGTTCTAAGAACTGTTTCAAAGCAACGCGGATTCATCTGGTTCCAGAGAAATCCGTCGAATACATCCTGAAACTGGCGGACATGTGGCAGTGCGAAACGGTCCTGAAGCACTGCGAACAGTTTCTCCTGAAGGCCATGGAAAGCGAAGTTTAGCAAAAGAAGAAACTGCTCTTGGGAGATCGATTCAAGCTGCACTCGATGCTGGTGGAAACCGTTAGCAAGACGCAAATCAGGGAAATTCGATCGATTTATCAGCTTCCCGATATTTCGACGTTCCTTCAGAATCTGCAAGCTGGCTGAGCAGATGTCCATCATTGACCCTAAATAGGACCAATCTGTATTTTGTTGAGGAGGTAGTGAACTGTTTTTGCCGAAATCATGTGTTTCGTGGTTCGTTGGCCATGTCCATCAAACCGAATCTCCGAAAATCAGTCCGTTGCCACGAATTGCCACGAATTGCCACGAATTCTATCAAAACGAATTCTATCAAAAGCCACGTGCCACGAATTCTATCAAAAGTTCGTTCTTCGATTTCTTCCTTCGCAAAAGCTGAAATTTATCGTAAAACATCTTTTCTCTCGGCTAGGTTTTGGCTTCACGCTGTGTGCATGACTAGAGAAGCGTCCAGGCTGTACAGATTTTTGCGTCATTCGCTTCATTCTTCGCGCAGAGTAGCGAGTTTTCGTGTCCACGAAGACGTCATTTTGTCCTGATTTTCGCTCAGCTTCCGATCGTTTCAGAAATGTCAAAGAAAGGCTTGATTCCCTTTGCGTTTTTCTACTATCAAGCGAAAACGTCCGATGTCGTAGAGCTCGACAACTTCGCCTGGTGAGATCTCATGTTTTTTATGCTTATGCGAATGAGGACTTGCTTGTTTCAGGACTGTTCGCAAAGACTACGGGTATTATACCGTTTTTATCTCCTGCCGCCCGAAGATCGAAAGCCGGACAATCTTGTGGAACTGCTTGGCGAAGGGAACGTTCGCTTATGGAGACGTGGAGAATGGAGTCGAGTCGCCTTTCCATTCTGTAAGTTACGGTTTAACTTTTTTTATGATTACTAAGAATTATCGTGCTTCAGTGGGGTGTCTTGTTTGCCAACACGAAGATGGAGCACCGAGCTGTTTACATCGACAAGAAGCTCAATGCGGCGCGAACTATTTCAGGCACGGACGATGGAAACATTCGTATTGAAGTTGTCCAGTAAGATGAAAGCAATTTAAGAATACTATATAGCTACATAATACGTTGCAGATCGTTGCACATCGACCTCTCAGACCCCCACAATCAGCTCATCTCTGATTCGAACGATGCGGCCAAGTTTCTGATCGAGGACCAAGAATTGTGGCTGTCGAAGAAGGTGAGAAAAATCTTCTGATCAGAGATAAATTCGATGTTTCAGAAGCTCAGCGCCAACTCTCCATTCTTCACGATCCTTTTCACCCAAGACTTCAAGGAAAAAGCCGAAGGAGAGTACAAACTGGACGACGTGAAGCTGGATGAGTTCCTTCACTTTGTTGGAATTCTCTTCTGTTTCGACATGCCTATCGATGGTGCGTTCTTTTTGGCTCCTGACATAAAATTGATCTTTGCTGTTTTCAGAGAAATCCGTGGAATACATTCTGAAACTCGCTGGCATGTGGCAATGCGAAACGGTCCTGAAACACTGTGAACAGTTTTTTCTGAAGGCCACGGAAAGCGAAGTTCCGCAAAAGAAGAAGCTGCTCCTGGGAGATCGATTCAAGCTGCGCGCGATGTTGGTGGATACGGTCTGCAAGATGGAATTGAAGGACGCCCGGTCGATGTACCAGAATCCCAATATTTCGACGTTCCTTCAGGGTCTGCTCGCACAGCAGATGTCCGTCATCGATCCCAAATAAGGCCAAGTTGTGTTTCGTTGAGGTTGTTATGAAGTGAATGAATGTGTTTTTGTTGGAATCATACCGTCTTTTCTTGTTTGTGGTATGGTGCTAACAAGTGGGGTTTGACGGCCTCCTTCCAGGTTGTGAGCACTCATTGTAATATCGGTGTTCCGTCGCTTGCGTCTGTTTCAGCAAGGCTTCTTATTTTCGAACACAGCAACGGAGCATCGGGTTTTGTACCACAGCCACAAGTTCGATTTGGCTCGACGTATCTCAGGCTCGTATAACGGAAAAGTCCGCGTTGAAATCGTCAAGTTGGAGATAATCAAAATTATATTGTCATTTAGCTAGATTCTCCGTTTCAGATTGACGTACATGGATCTGTCAAGTCCCCGCAATCAGCTTGTTTGCGATTCCAGGGATGCGGCGAAGTTCCTGATCGAGGACCAGGAAGTGTGGCTGTCGAAGAAGGTGAGATTTAGGAGTTTAATATGGGATTAAAGCGATGGTTTAGAAACTCAGCTGTCCTCTCCATTGTCCTCTTCACTCAAGACTTCAAGGAAAAGGCCGAAGGAAGCTTCAAACTGGGCGACGTGAAGCTGGCCACTGCTTCGATATGTTCGTTGATAGTGAGTTCTTCATCTGAGGCCATGATTTCCGAGATCCGTGATAGTTGCGCAAACCATGCTGTTTTCGCAGCGGCGAACGGCGGCGGCGCGGCGCCAATTTCTGAACCTTTAGCCAAAGCGCCGATGCCGGGGGTCGTAGAGATCATGGCCTCAACGTATCGCTTATTTAGAGGTCATACAGATTCGTTTAATTCCAGAGAACTCCGTCGTTTACCTCTTGAAACTCGCGGACATGTGGCAGTGCGAAACGGTTCTGAAATACTGCGCGCAGTTCCTCCAGAAGGCCACGGATGTTGAAGTTCCCCACAAGAAGAAGCTGCTCCTGGGAGATCGATTCAAGCTGCACGCGATCTTGCTGGATACGGTCTGCGAGATGGATCCTCCGATCGATGGTATCAGCTTCCCTATATTTCGACGTTCCTTCAGAATCTGCTGGCTGAGCAGATGTCCGCCGTTGATGCTCAGTAACTTTTTATTGAGTTTGTCGTCCACTGAATGAATGGTTTCTTGCTGAAATGAATCCTTATTTCCTCATCCATCTGCATCAAACAGCGAAGTTTCGAAAGTGGATTCACTCCTGCCAAGAATTCAATCAGACTTAATTTCTCCGTTCGTTCGTCGGTGAAATATAGGTAGCTGTCCTCTGCGCTGGCCACGGCTATGAGTAGCACAAAAACTTGACTGTGTCGTGCGTTTTGCCTAGCAGTGAGTGTATGGAGATTCGTGCAGTTTTGGTGTCTGAAATATTTTTCACACACATTTACTTGTTTCAGAAATGATCAAGAGAGGCGTTATTCCGTTTGATTATCGTTTAAGCACTTCAAAATCTACCGCCATTCAAATTGGCCAGTTCACTTGGTTATAATATCCACCTCTTGATTACGTATCTTATCCGCTTTGTTACAGGACTGCCAGCAGGAGCAATCGGAAAGTGACCATCTCCTGTCATCTGAAGAAGGAAAAGTCGACTATCTTATGGAACTGCTTGGCAAAGGGAACCTTTGCTTATGGAAACGCAGAGGGTGGCGGTGTAGAGTCACCTTTCCACTTTGTAAGTAGCTTTCTTTTTTGTTAAACTTATTCACTGCTTTAGTGGAGTTGCTTGTTTGGAAACACGAAGATGGATCACATCACCTATTACTTTGACAATGAGCATAACGCTGCTCAAAGAGTTGCAGGTAGCGCCGGTAGAATCCGCGTAGAAATTGTCAAGTAAGCGAATCAGCTGAAGAATATATGTAATTACATTACTTCTTGCAGATCGTTGTACGTGGATCTTTCGACTCCTAGGAATCAGCTTGTTTCTGACGCGAAGGATGCAGCCAAGTTCCTGATTGAGAACCAATCAGCGTGGCTGTCAAAGAAGGTAAGATCGAATGCAATTTTGAAATTACTTGTTGCCTTTCCAGAAGCTCAGTTTCCACTCTCCGTTCTTCGCCGCCTTATTCACTCAGGACTTCAAGGAGAAAGCCGAAGAGAAGTACAAGCTCGGCGATGTGAAGCTGAGCGAGTTTCTTCAATTCGTCGGAATTCTCCACTGCCTCGATACGCCTATCGATGGTACGTTTTGCTCTGGGTATGTATACTCTAGAACTCAAACAATTTCAGCGTCTTCAGTCAAGTTTCTTTTGAAGCTGGCGAACATGTGGCAGTGCGATATGGTTCTCAAACACTGCGAACTGTTCCTCCTGAAGGCACCCGAAAGCGAGTTTTCGAACGTGAACAAGCTGATTTACGGGGACTTCTACAATCTGCAGACGGTCTTGGTGGAAACGGTTTCCAAACTGGATTCAAAGCAGATCCGCTCTATGTATCAGAATCCCGATATTTCGCCGTTTTTGCAGGGTCTGTTGGCTCAGCAGATGTCCCTCGTTGAAGTGAAGCCTTAGAAGTTGTGTTTTGTTGAGATTGTTGCTGGCTGAATAAATGTTTTGTTGCTGAGCTTGAGTCTATCTCTCTGTGACATAAGTGCCCGTTAAACCACGCATATGTTACGGCGCTTCTATGAACGTTTCCCTCCTCTCTTTCGTGCTAATGATTCCTTCGAACGCGCTGCAGAGCAATTCAAACAACGTTGAGTCAGCGTTGATTCTTTTCGCGAGCCGCTCGGAAGAAGCATTTCATTGCGCGCTAAACGAAATTTCCGAAATGAGCCGACTCCTGCCGCGAATTCAATTTTCAACTCATTCTTCCGTTTGTTTGTTCGTAGAACCAAAGCGTATGCTCTCTGACTTCCTGCTTCGGTTAGATTCGTTGTTTTAAAACGCGTTTCAGTTTCAGAGATGACCAAAAACGGTGTGGTCCCGTTTAGCTTCTTCGAGCCGAAAGCCCGAAGGATTAGTATTTCCGTCCAACGGTCCACCGCTGTTGAAATTGGCGAGTTTATATGGTGAGCCTCTAGTACTCTGTCAGGGTAATTACCGTTCCCATGTTTCAGGACTGTCCACAAAAAGCTTGGGAAATGTTCCGTTGTCGTTTCCTGTCGTCCCAAGAAAGAAAATCGGACCATCTTGTGGAATTGTCTGGCGAAAGGGACTTTCGCTTATGGTGGCGCCAGTGTCGAGTCGCCCTTCCAGCTTGTAAGTGGTTTTGGTTTGCGCGTATTGAGTGACGATCTTCGTGTTTCAGTGGGGATCTTCATTCGGAAACACGAAGATGAAGCACGAAAGCGAATTCAACGCAAGGCAGCGCGAAGCAGCATTTGAAACGGTCTCTGCACATGAAGATTCAGGAGAAGATTCAGATAACTCGTTCTACAATGCAGCTGGGTGCGGCGGTTCAGAAGGCCCTTCGACTGGAAAAGTCCGCGTTGAAATCGTGAAGTAAGGAAATCGGTTTTGGCTTAATTTTTATCGCGCTTTTCTGTTTCAGCTCTCTGTGCGTGGATCTCTCAAAGTCCCGCAATCAGCTTCTCTTGGATCTGAATGATGGGGCGAAGTTCCTAATCGAGGGCCATGAAGTGTGGCTATCAAAGAAGGTGAGGTTCCGGAACCTGATCAGTGATTAAAGCGGTGATTTAGAAGCTCAGCGCGCACTCGCCGTTCTTCATCGTCCTTTTCAACGGCGACTTCAAGGAAAAGACTGAAGGAAACTTCAAACTGGGCGACGTGAAGCTGGCCGAGTTTATCCCCTTCGTCGCGGTTCTATACTGTCTCGACATGCCCATTGAAAGTGAGTTCTAAGCCTTGCTCTAACATGCTAACTTGCTCTTGCTTTAATCACAGAGAACTCCGTCGTGTACCTGTTGAAACTCGCGGACATGTGGCAGTGCGAAACGGTCCTGAAGCACTGTGAACAGTTTCTCCTAAAGGCCACAAAAGAAGAAGTGTCGCACACGAAGAAACTGCTCCTGGGAGATCGTTTCAAGCTTCACGCGGTCTTGCTGGATACGGTCTGCAAGCTAAATTCCCAGGAAACTCGATCGATGATTCAGAATCCCAATATTTCAACGTTTCTGCAGAGCCTGCTTGCACAGCGGATGTCCATTGTTGAATCGTCGCCTAAGAAGTAGTGTTTTGTTGAGATTGTGGCTGAATGAATAAACGGTTTGATACTGAGCTTGAATCTCTTTCGGCGTTGCCACGAACGGCCTCACCACAACCTGGACAGTGGCTTCCTCGGCGCTTCTACCAGCGTTCTCCGTCTTCTCTTCTGTGCCAATGATTCCCTCAAACGCGGCCAAACAACGCTGATCCGCGCGGTTCAAATTTGAAAGTCGCGCGCTCCTGCCACGACGATTCGCAATGCACGTCGCGGAGTTCTTTCGTTTTTCAGATGTGAGGGCTCTTCGAGGCGAAATCTTTGCTGTCAGCGCGTCTCTTCTGATTTCCTCCATTCGCGCACTTGTTTCAGCTCCATTCCGCGGTTCCTATTTGCCGTGATTTTGTCAGTTCCACTCACATTTCCTCATTTCAGCAATGACCACCAGATGCGTCATTCCGTTCGAGTTCAAGCCGGGAGATTCGGGCTCCGTGGACGTCGGAAAATTCGTTTGGTAAGTTTCCGTATTTGTCAGAAATCAACTAACGTTCGTTGTTCTAGGACAGTGCGCAAGGACGACATCGACTGTCACGTCCTGATCTCCTGCCGCCCGAAGAACGAAAGCGGCGTCGTTCTTTGGAACTGCCTTGTGCAGGGAACGTTCGCTTATGGCGACGCCGAAGCTGGTGTGGAGTCGCCCTTCCACTTTGTAAGTTCTCCTTATCCGTTCATCTTCTTATACTTCCTGTTTCAGTGGGATTCCCTGTTCGGCAACACAAAGACGGAACACCGCGTGGACTTCAACGGCAAGAAGTACGACGCAGCCAAGCGCGTCGGATCCGAAGGCGGCAAGATCCGCATTGAAATCGTCAAGTATGAAGCATGCAGCTCAAGAACATGGCTAATCCATTATCTGCTTCAGATCGTTCTACGCGGACCTCTCCGAGCCTGACAATCAGCTCATCGCGTGTCAATCGGATGTCGCCAAGTTCCTGATCGAGGATCACGAAGTGTGGCTATCGAAGAAGGTAAGCTTGAGGATCTCTACCCAGAACCCTAATCCACGATGTCTTCAGAGGCTAAGCGCCCACTCGCCATTCTTCATGAACCTCTTCACGGACGATTTCAAGGAGAAGTTGAAAGACGAGTTCCCGTTGTCCGACGCGAAGTAGGACGAATTCATCACCTTTATCGGGATTCTCTACTGCCTGGATATGCCGCCGATCAACGGTAAGCTCAGAAGCTCTCGGGCTCAGTTCAACTTCAATTTCAGAGAACACCGTCGAGTATCTCCTGAAGTACGCGGACATCTGGATGTGCGAAACGGTGACCAAACGCTGCGAAGAGTTCCTGCTCAAGGCCTCCGAACACGAAATCGCGACCAAGAAGAAGCTGCTCCTCGGGGACCGATTCAAGTTGCACGCGGTCACGTTGGATGCCGTCCGCAAGATGGAGACCAAGGATAACCGATCGATGTACCAGAATCCCAAGAATTCGGCGTTCTTGCAGGGTCTTCTCGCACAGCAGCTGTGCATCGTGGAGGCGGATCCTGAATAAGAATTTTGTTGTTGATTTGACAGAATAAATGTTTTTACGCTGGAGTGGAATCTCTGAGTTCGTGGAACGGACTCAGAGGCCCGTGAAACATGGACAAGTGGACGGGAAGAGACAGGAGTGAAGAGCAAACCCATTCGCAGTTCTTCGCGCGTCCCTCCACGGTAACCCTGAGACGAGTATTTGCGCGAAATCGAGGCGATTTCGAAATGCCCGCGGCTTTCGGGTTTCTCTCCGCTCTGCGTGGTGAATTTCCGCGAAATCTGACGCTTTCGGAGGATTCCAGCCCTGGAAACCCAGAGGGACCATGATTCGACGGCTTGGATTGCGATTCGCCGATCAGAAGCGTTCTCACGATGATTTCAGCGCGTTCCGTATTTTCGAATTTCGAAAATGTGAAAACTTTTCCAATCGCGCCGCTAGCGAACGTTTATTCAAAGCTGATTATTTCCAGATCCGCTCGACGATGCAGCTGAAAGAAGCGAGCATGGACGAGCTGTTCCCGTACGAAAACCTCTGCGCGAAGTTCCTGACAAGGCCAGAAGACCTCATCGACGACAGCTTCAAGCGCCAATTCTGCTTCTTCTACGTCAAGAGGGTCGAAGAGATGCGCGCTCGCATCTTGGAACGCGCACAGAACGAAATCGGTAAGTTGTGAGATGTTTTGGCATCTGACAGCTATGGATTCCAGACAAAAATATGAAGATTACAAAACTCGTCGGACTCAAGCCAAACATCAACGTCGTCATCGTCGGCACCATCTTCAAGCACATGAAGATGCGGCCTAGCATCCTCCGCGATATGGCCAAGGAGGACGACGAACAAGAAATCACGCTTCCGGACCCGCTGATCGCCGACCGACTCGTTGCTGAAGAGGACTATTTGGAGTTCGAAGACGGGCAGCAGGTAAGGAGAAGATCTTCATTAGGGACGCTAGAGCACGAAGGGATTGGAGATTAGTGAGGGCGGAGGAGGCTGTAATCTGGCGCCGCCGTCCATGGGAGAGCCGTCAGTGAAGACTGACCGCTTACCGCCGATCGGCCTCCTTTTATGGACTGCCCGATGTCTCATTTTCAATTTGTCTCGTCTGAAATCAGGCAGACGAGATTTTTCATTACGGCCATCAGACATCTCCTCGCTTTGAGACAGATTTCCAGACTTAGCGAGATCATTTTGCTGACCGGCGAAAGCTGAGATCGGTCGGAATTATGCGCGCCCAAGAGATCTCAATCTTAAGAATTTGTAAACTCATTTCAAGGGCGACTTTGACATTTGTGACATGTTCTAGATGGTGAAACTCGAAGGCAACATTGACAAGAACCTCTACGTCACAGGATGCGTCGTTGGCCTTTATGGATACCGAATGGAAGGCGATGTGTTCCACGTCCTCCAGACCGTCACACCGTCGATAAAGCCTCAAGCCGAAATTCCCCCATGCGATGAAGACAGGTAAGCGTTATAGAACTTGATAAGCTGCTAATGACGTTGTTTTCAGATACATCGCGTTCATATCCGGACTCCAAATCACCGGAAAGATTGAACTCGATTCGGACATGCGCAAGGCCCTTGCCAGCGTCCAGTCGTTCTTGTGCAACGAGTTCGGAGAGTTCTGCGATGAGGTGAGTTTTTATTTTTACGGATTCTCCTTAACCTTTATCTCTTAGAACGGCAAACCCTACAAGATCGAGCGCCTTGTCATCGCCGGCGAAAGCATCGGCGTCACCGAAGAGGGCCAGCAATACAGCACGTCCGCCAGGTACCTAACGCGCAATGAAGCTGTTCCGTGCTTTGGAGCTGTGCAACAGCTCGACGCTTTCATCTCGACGTTGACGGTAAGACCTTACGTTCTGAACTATGTGACAATTTTTGGTCCCAGGGGGCGATACCAGTTGATCTGATGCCGGGACCCAGCGACCCAGCTCCGAAGATGTACCCGCAGCAGCCGATGCACAAGGCGTGCTTCCCCTCTTCGTCGCATCACGGCAAGATGATCAACCTCTGCACGAATCCCCATCTCTTCCGAATGGGAAAGCTCATGTTTATGGGAACTTCGGGTGAGTTATCGACCTAAGATGGCAATATGGGGTTTGGGAGATCCGACCGGTCAGAGGCATTCGGGAGCCTACAAATGAAGACGGATGGGAGCTTCGCTGGCTGTCTGAAATCAACAGACACGTGTGGGCTCCAGACGAGACATGGTTAGTGTAGACGGAAGGGACGCATAAAAGCAGCTGGATCGGCAGAGAGTGGTCGGTCGGAGTTTCGCTGCTCTGGATGTCTCTCGTGGGCGATGCCAGCTTTCACTCCCATATGTGCTCCACTAGCCATGACTACCAACTGGAGCAAGTCGTTCTGTTGTTGGTGCGGAAAATCGAGAAGCATCGCTTTAAAATGCAAATTGCTTCTCGAATTTTTTGATTTCGTATTTTTTATGCTCTTTCACTTACTATCTAACCGCATCTTTAGGTCAAAACGTCACGGATCTCATGCGCCTCACCACGATCTCGTCGAACATCGAAACCCACGAACACTTCCTGAAGTGGCAGCACATCGCCCCAAGCGTTCCAGATACGATAGAAGGATTCCCCTACCAGCGTGATATGCTCGTTATTGAAGACACACCTCACGTTCTTTTCTGCGGAAGCCAGCAACGCTTTGAAACCAAGAAGATCGACATCTTCGGAGACGCTCAAGTCCAAATCATCCACCTGCCTCGATTTTCTGAGTCCAGGACCATTGTGCTGTATAATTTGCGGACCCAGAGGGCTCGCGAGATCTCATTTGTGACGCCCGGTTTTACTCCGCTTTCGGAGCTTCGTTAAATAATGCCAAGTTGTATTTCGATAAATTTTTGCTGTATATAAGGTTGCATTTCCTTGTTTTTGCATCAGTTGATTCAACAGCGTTTGCTGTATCCCAACAGTATGGTGTTTAAGTGGTATATTGAACCTGCTTCCAGCATGGACAATGACCTTGATTTTTGCCCTCTCAGCTTGCCGAAGCCAACGGAAGAGCAGCTGCTGAACCATGCCTGGTTCAACTGCGGGCCTTGCAGCCGACGCCGCGTTGAAGAGAAGACCGGAGGACGCGAAGTGATCTTCCCTCAAGGACCACCTGCATGGGGTAAGTGATTTCTATGATTCACGGGGCTAATTGACCAATTTTAGCGCAGAAGAAAGAGGCTCCAGAAGACCCGAGAAAGAGGGAGCAACACAACAAGCCGAAGTTCCAGAAGCAGCGAGGGAAGCTGCAGGCGAAAGAAGAGAAGAAGGCGGAATATGAGAAGATTCGCGATAAGATGAACAAGCTCGGAATGTCCCGGTAAGCTTCAAAAGCATTAGAGAGGTTCTTTAATCTGTATTTCTAGGCGTGAGGCTCAAATGGACCTTGTCCGCGAGAAGCGTGAAGCTGGCCAAGCCAAAAAGGCCAGTGAAACAGCGGAAGATGCCCAGGAGAAGCAGAAACTCCAGAAGAATCAGATGGCCTGGGTCCCGGTGAAGCATTTCCAGATCCCAGGCAAGAGGCTATCCGAGTTGAACCACGCGGACCACAAACGTTATGTGGCCATCATCTCCAACAACGCGAATTTGGTCAAGAAGCAGCGATTTGGGAACAACAAACTCGAAGTTGAGGTAAGGAATTTGGAGTAGTTTAGCTTGTATTCATTTCATTATTCCAGGAAATGGACAAGATCCTCCAACCAGAAAGGGAGTTCTTCAGCAAAAGCGTCTATGACGTATTCGAAAAGGCGAAGAAATCGCCTTATTTGTACATGGATTATGACCCCAAAGCCTTCACGAAGAGTCGGCTGTGGGAGCGAAATGCCCATATCCATGAGAAGTATTCCAAGGAGCCCGTCGGCAATGTTTCTTGGCCACACAGCGTCCGCGAGGCGGTCATGATCTTCCCCAAGATATCCGAGGTTCTTGAACCCGGACGGCTTCGGAAGCTCCACATTCCGGACGTCCGAAGGAAGGCGACTTTCCAGCAGGACTTTGCTGAAATCGAGTCGAAGTTCCCCGTCCTTGCGGAACCGAAGACGAACCGCATCGAAGATGATCCTCTGATTGAGGAGTTCATCAACGATAAGGACGTCCGGATCGCCGCGGACGCAGGCACGCTTCGACGTCTTTTCACCGGCAGGTCTCTGACTTTCGATGAGGATATGGTCTACCCGGTGACCGTCAAGCGTGTCTTCATTCAAGGACGCCTGGAGAACGTTGCGATGATTGGGAAGCCTGTTTGCACCAATGTGTGCAACAACGCGACGCTCCTCAGGCGCTATACGAAGCTGCTGATCAAGGAGCACCTCGGATACTCGAAGGATACGCTAGAAGACGTCGCGCCCGCCGTTGAGGCTCCCATGGAAACTCCGTAAGCATAAATTTGTGGTTTTGTTCTAATCGCATGTCTTCAGGAAGCCGCCGACGCCCGAACCACCTAAGCCGGCCTCTGACGTCCCTAGAAGCGCGTTTGACGACATTCTGGATAACATGATCGATGGGTCAAGCGAACCCAAGCGAAAGCAGCCCAAGAAACGTATGTCAACAGTTTTCAGTCATAATTTAAACGATCGACTTTTCAGAAGCTCGTACCAAAAAGAAGTACAGTATCATGTCGTTCGGTGAAAACGACACGTCGCGGATCATTGTCCGTTCCAACAACGACGGGCACGAGAACGGCCAAACCCTTTCCTGGTCGCACAAGATCGAGTACGTCCCACACGTCGGCGCCGAACAGATGCGCCCAGAGGAGTGGCTGTGGATGTTTGCCACGAACACGTTCAAGCCTGCTTTCCAGCACCTTCAGATGCGTGTTCATTACCAGGACAAGGATTGCCTTCAGATTACGCGTGTTGGACAGCCTCTCGACTGCTTCCACAGCTGCGATGTGGACATGAAGTGCTTGTAAGTTGCTTTACCATTACAACTGACCGGTTGTCGTAAGGCTCTTTTCTTGGAATGGGCCGTTTTTATTAGCGTATCTGCAGTTGCAGTCTAGACTTATCCAAACCTAACCGGTCTCGTAATTCAAAAATTTTGAAATGGTGTCTAGGGGACTTTATTGGACTCATCTGGCAGACGTCTACTAATGCCACTTACGACCGCATCCATTTCTGATGTTCAATGAAAATGATGATTACGTGACTTCCTTTTTTGACCGCTTCCGAATTGTTAGGCTTGCAGGGATGAAGTGTACGTGACGATGACTTGTCTGATTTCGACTCGAGTCAATAACAACCGCTATCACTTTGCGCACTTAACGAAAATAATGTCTACGTGACGCCTAGGTAAAAGCACTAATGTGGGCATATTAATTTACTTCAGTCTAGACAATCGTTGTCTAGAAACCGACCAAAAGTATTTTAACCATGATCTTTTTTCAGGATCGGCGAGCGCACAACCAGGATTGCCAACCTTATCGACGAGATTGGACGATTGCCGTCTGGAGATTACCTGCTCAGGGAGTCCGAGGAATCGATGGCCATCCACCCGCAGTACATCGGGGAAGACAGCGATCCAGACAGCATCCTTCTCCGGGAGGATTTGCAGCCGCCTATGACAGCACTGCCTGAACAGATCCCTGCTTTCCACCAGTGTTTCAATGGAGTTGATAACCATTTGAACCTGATTTGGCATCTGGTCCTCGGCCGTATTCCTGGATCGTTGCCGCCGTCCGATTACTTCAAGAACCGTGAGTATGAGTCTTTTAAGGCTTATCTGATCTCTTGATTTCAGGCGGCGATGGCGGTGATAAGCCTCCTCAACGACAGCAGTGGACTGGAAGGCGAGGCAAGAAGCGTAACTTCCAGAACGAGTCTCAGAACTATACGGATTTCGATGCTCCTGGATCATCGCAGTCGGCCGCTGGAGAGCCTGGAGCTGTGGAATCACAGCCTCCAGCGAAGAAGCCCAACATGCAGCAGAAGCCGAAGCAGAAACCAACGCAGCATCCGCTTTTCAAGAAGTGGAAGAAGGGCAACCAGAAGCAGAATAATAACCAAGCTCAGAACGACCAGGAGAAGGCGGGCGGTGACTCTGAATTGCCGAAGGCCGAAGGCGACTCTGACCAGCCGAAGGCCGGCGGAGAATCCGACCAACCGAAGGCGGACGCTAGTATCGAAGCACCCAAAGCGGACGCCTTTGTCGACGACTTTGAAGACTTCGATGAGCCGTCTGACTTGCAAATCGTTGAAAACTAGATTTATTGTTATGACGTGACCTTAGATTTCTATGATAAATATTTCCTGCATTAGTTTCTGCATCGATTCATGTTCACACGTTGTCATATATTGAAGTCTGTTCTTCGCCGCGATTCATTAATTCCCAGCTTTAGTTATGAACGAGGACGATGAGTATTTAGCTCTCGTCAACGCGATCTCGGATCCGTCGGACGATGAGAAGCCGAAGGAACCCGTGGCCAAGAAGTCGAGGGCTCCAAGACGTACAGTAACCCCGAAGCGGAAGCAGCCGACGCTCAATGATTTCTTTGGTGGAACTCCGCCGGCGCCGCAGACTTCTGGACGCTCCACCAAGAGGAATCGGCCTGTGACTCCGCCGGTTGTCACGACAGGTAATGACTTTGTTGGCTTAAATATTTGGGGCGAAGGTCGTTTTGAGACGATGCTATAGCGACGAGACGGTAGTAGGGAGGGTACTAATGTCTGAAAAAGCACAGCTAGCCATAGGCGAAACCGACCGGTCGGCTGTTGCTGATTCCTTCAAATGAGTCTTCTCAGACATATCTGAACTTTTAGCACGTAACTGTCTCAGTTTTGCTTACTGCGTACGTGCAGATCTGAGATTATCTGGGGCGACGTCTAGACTTATTTCTCACCTTAATTCCAACGTTTAAAAACGTCATTCGAAGAAAATCGGTTTACAAAAAGCGGTCGGTTTTGAACTTTGACCAACCGGTCTGCAGCCGCCATCACTGCAGTGCTTACGTGCAGATCTGCTATTTAAAACCGATCGTTTCTAAAACACTTTTTATTCAGAAGCGACCGCCGAAGAAACAGAGAGACTTTATAAAAGTATGCAAAGAAAGCCGCGCTGCATTGTGGAAGAGATCGACATCAAGGACGCCGCGAATCAGCCGTGCTCCATGGAAAGAGGCTTGTTGGAAAGCTCGGAACGAGCCCAGCTTCGCAAACTGAAAGCGAACAAGAACGCGTTCTTTACGAAGCGGCCTGGTAGGCTAAAAATTTGATAATCAGCTGTTAAAATGGTCTTTAGAACGCACTGCTCAGACGAATGCTCCGTCAAGTTCTAAGCGCAGCATCCACGAAACCCCGAAGGAGTCGCTTTCGGCGCACTCCAGCCGTCATGCGCCGATGTTTTCCAAGAAGTCCGAATTGTATCGGATGTATGGAGGAGGATCGAGTCTGGAAAGGAAACGATCGCAATCCGAATCGCCCACTCCGACTCGCCTGGAAGTCCCAATTGATTCAAGTAAATTCTTCTTCTTCTTATTTTCCTTAAATCATGATATTTTCAGAAAAGCACCGCTCCGTATCTCCAAGCGTCGAGCCCAAAATCCATCATGGAATGAAGCGGAAGCTCGAGCTCGCCGATCAACCGACATCGTCCAGGAATTTGGAGGCAAAGAGATCGCCCGAAACCGCGGATCTAAGCAAACACATCGGATCCCTAAAACTGGAAGCGGTCGAATACACGCTTTACCCTGACTTGGACAAGCGAACGGGGAACGACGTGATTATGGTGGATCTGGCCTCGATCGAAGCGGACAAGATGCCGAAGCCATATCCTATGCCTTACATGGATTGGTCCTACGGCTGGCACGATTCTAAGAAGGTTCGACTGCCGTATTCCAAGGATCGAATTTTGAAAAGCGGGGCACGCGCTGCAGATATTTTGAGGGATCGACTGAAGGCTCTGTGCAAGCCACAGATGACTATTGAAGACGTTGGAGTGAGTAGATCTCAAGCCTATACTTACCTTACAGAGACATCATTTAGGCCGTGATTGACTCGTATAAACCGCGCCCGATGAACTTCGGAACCCTCTACAGCCTCTTCAACAACCACCTGACTCCTAAGACCCGAATGCATTACCTGAATTCCGTGATTCCCCGGATGGCGAAATTGGCTCTTCGACTGAACGATCTCATCACCAAACCGATTCCAA
>KN166934.1:66790-103978 GCA_000757745.1 Steinernema scapterisci | reverse complement strand
GCGATCGATGCGATCTATTTCATGCGTCCTCGAACGCAATTTGAAGATCGAAACATTTTCCGGGAACTCGTGAAGGCGTACGCTGGCTTTACTCAACTGGACGACTTGAATCGGCCGATCGCAACTGGAAACTGGGGATGCGGAGTGTTCGGAGGAGAGCGGCAGCTGAAAAGTGAGTTTCTGGGGACGGAGGGAAGATGAGCGACCGACCGGTCAGCGCTAGAATTTCGGGAGGAATGAAGTTGGTACTGAGCGAGACCTGGTGTCTAGTCTACATCGAGCTCCGGTCTGTCTGGAATGAAGACTGTGGTCTGATAGGCACCATTATGAAAAGGTCATGATGCGTCTAGGTCTCATCCTTGCATTCAAAGATGCCAGCTTCCGTCTGGTAGACGGCTAATTGTCTGAAACAGAACATTTGTAACAGGCGTGCAGAGAACGTTTGGAAGCACGACCGATCGTTCCTGGGGGCCGCCACAGATAACCCAGACGGACAAATGGGTGTCAGACGGGAAATTGTCGCTCAGACCTAGACGTCTGGAACTACATTTTCGACCGACCGCTTCACGTCTACTTTTGTCCAACAGTGTTTTAGAAAATAAATTTTCAGACAAATTAAAACTTGCCGTCTGGCTTTCTTTTAGGGTTACGGTAGCTTCACTCCAACTTCACTTCTTTCGCGATTTTCTCCTCGATTCCTCATAATTTTTCTTCTTTCTTTCAGGCCTGATCCAGCTGATAGCCGCCTCAGCTCGCGGACGCAAGGATCTCCATTACTTCACGTTCAACGACCCTGAGTTCGCTCATCAGCTTCGCCAGGTCCACAAAGTGCTGCAGGACAACCAAACTACGATCGGTTCGTGATTCTATTTACCATATCAAGCCGTTAAATGAACATTTTTCAGGTGACCTGATGAAACTCCTGCTGGGATACGCGAACGAGCGCTCGAGAGGTAACTGCCACCTCTTCGAGTACATCATTGAAGAAGTTTCCAGCGGGACGAATGAAGCGGAAGAAGAATGAAAGATGTTGAGAGAATTGCTGTATCATATGTTTTGTAGCTGTAATTAAGGTCGCGGAACTTATTTATCAATGATTCTGAGGTGAGAAGTGGGTATAGAGGCGCATTTTGGAATGGGCAAACAAGATGAAGCCTTTAACGCTGATTCATTTATTGGTTTTTGCCACGTCGTGTTTCTATAACTCTAATCGGTCGGTGTAACTATATTTACACTTTCAAGTCTTTTGAAGTTGAGGAAGCCGACCTCTTCCTGGTTTACGACTTCACTGATCTCTCGACTAACGAGGTTGCGGTGATCCTTGAGCTCTCTGAGAGACTGACTGACTCGCTTCCGAAACCCATTCTTGCCACTTGTGAAGACACGGCCTGTGGCTCGGGCGATCCAGGAATGGTCAGGATGCCGTTCGCCATTTCACCCAAAGATAATGAGGGGAACTAGGGTTTGAAGAAGCTTTTGAAAGCAAAGGAATCCATTGAGGACATCGCGGTGAACCAGGATTACGATAATCTGCATTCTAATTATCGGAATTGTTTTCAGAACACAGCTGGTTGCGGACAGAAGCTGCGACGAAAATCAGCGGAAAGCTCCGCTGCGTTTGCGAGGTACTTTTGGATAGAAAGCTCATATCAGGTAAGAGATATAAGATTGTCGTATCGATATTGCCTGATTGGAGCGCTTTTTAAGACGTGTTTTTGGCCCCTTTGCGGTGCGGAAATGGTACGTCAAGATTGCGCAACATTGGTTACAGCCCTGTCAATAAAAACGATCATTTTCGTGCCTTATAAGGACCAAGCGGCAGGTACGTGTACTCCTATTATGTATCCGACAACCCCCAAAGCTTCTTCCCCGCATCATTCCATCCGGCTGCCTCCTAAAATAGCCCCTAAAAGTCGCGTTGCTCCGCAACTTGCGATTGCACAACGTTACATCTCTCTTGCTGCGGCAGCGGCGCTCTCCTCGGGCGCGATTTTAGGCGTGTCGGCGCACTTATATTTGTTGAAAACCGCGTTTGTAACCGTCGTTTGTTTTAGAATGACTTCTTCCACCCAGCCTCTTTCTTCCAAGATGGCCTCGATCGCTATCCAAGACTCCAGCGAAGTCCTCATGGCTCCGGATTTGTCGAAGTTAGGCAAAACCGACTTTGCGTTCGTCGACCTCGCGACGATCGGCGGCGGGAAGACGCCGAAACCGGATCCTCCGACGTGCGAAGACCCGACCTACGGCTGGGATAAGCAAGAAATGGTCCGGATGCCGTTTTCGACCCGGAGAATTCGGAAAGATGGAACTTCCGAGGCCGAATTTGTGAAGAATTGTTTGGGGACTTTGACGATTCCTCGGCGGAGTATTGAGGACGTTGCGGTAGGTTGCATTTTCCAAGTTTGAGTGCCTAAGAGGCGCGTTTTTCAGAAGATCATCGACGCCTATCAACCTGAGCCTATTAGCAACTTCGACGCGCTGTTTCACCTCTTCAACAAGAAGCTGTCCAAGGATCTCAGGTCCCACTACCTGAATACCGTAATCCCGAACATTGCGAAGCTGGCTTTGAGGCTCAATGAACTTATTACCAAGGTGAGGTTTGCGGAGGAATTCTCCGCTTGATTATCAGCTTTCTTACAGCCCATTCCTCGTCTCCGCCGCGGTTCTTCCTCAATCACCTTCAGCCAAGAGCAGGTCGCCTGCCTGCTTGCCAACGCCTTCCTCTGCACCTTCCCGTCGCCCGCGTTTCCTCATCGGAAGCCTTTCTTCAGCTTCTCCAAGTAGGAAACAGCTTAATTCCAATTTCCCTAAGATCGACTTTGATTTCAGCATGTTCTACCGCGGGAGGAAATGCAAACCGGAAAAGTTGTGGTGTTTCCTGCACTACTTTGATTGCGTCACTAGGAAAAGTAAGTTTTTGACTCATTTCCGCTTAGGTTATTCTGTATTTTCAGTGCCCCGTGGGCTTATCTCAGTTCGCCGCACCTGTATCAACCAGCTCCCCGACTTCGCCAACCTAGAAACTGAATTCTGCGATCTCCACGTTTCGGAAACCGGGACAATTGAGGACACCGGCGACAAGATGTTGGAGATTGACTTCGCGAACAAATATATCGGAGGAGGCGTTCTCAACTCTGGGAGCGTGCAGGTATTACACCAAAAGGCGCTTTGGGTAACCTGGAATCCGCGTTTAGGAAGAAATCCGATTCACGATTTCCCCGGAGCTCATAATCTCGATGCTCGTTTGTGACCGGATGACCGACAATGAGGCGATTTCGATCGTGGGGAGCGAGCGATTCTGTGATTACACGGGATACGGGGATTCGTTCCAGTACAAGGAGAGGAAGGAGAAAGGCGAAGTGACACGGTAGGTGAGGAATTCAGTGGACGGAGTTAACGGTTCTCTAGGGATAAATTCGAGAGAAGCCTCTGCGAAGTTGTGGCGATGGACGCGACGAGCTATGGACGGAACCCGATGGGACAGTTGAACGCGGACCAAATTCTAAGGGAGGTCGGGAAGGCCTACGTTGGCTTCGCACACCTGGACAAGCTGGAGCGACCCATCGCGACTGGAAACTGGGGATGTGGCATCTTTAAAGGCGACAAGCAGCTGAAAAGTGAGTCAGTTCCGATCCTAGGAATCTAATTCATGAATTTTCAGGCCTGATCCAACTGATCGCCGCTTCAGCCCAACGCAGGAAACAGCTGAACTACTTTACTTTCGGAGATGAAGACTTTGCTCGGGGGCTTCGGAACCTGTACAAAACTCTCGTCGATCGGAAGATCACAACGGGTAAAAATCGGCTTTTCGAATTTGAGATCTAAGCTCTGTTTTAGGACATCTCATGAAGCTGCTTCTGTCCTACAAGAGCGCCACCAACGAGCGAGGATGGAGACCCTCTGTGTTCGAATATGTGTATCAGAACTTGTGATACGGTATCCAAGAATAAGCGGAGTTTACTAGCCACATGCGGGATAAGAAGAACATCAGAAAATGGTCAAGAAGCACAGAATCACGCTGACCAGAGTGACGACTTGAGAAAGTCCGGCTCCGTTGGATTCTTGAGGTTTCTGCTGGGGAGCTGGAGCCATCGGCGCTTGAGGCTCGGCGACTTGGGGCGCTGGAGGAACCTGGAGGTAGTTGTTGATCGTATTCTCGTATTTCGGGGTATCTGAAACGGAATTCTTAAGCTGATGGACATGGAAGTTGAGGTTACTGTTGTTCTGGATATTCGTGATGTTGATTTCGCCGATGGTGACGTCCGCGTGGATGCGATTCTGGACGAGATAGGCGAGGAAATCCATGATTTCCGCGCTCTTCTTCTCAGCTTCGGTGCTCTGGTTCTTGAGGTGTTCGGGGAAGTTGCAGTTTGAGGCGAAGTTGCACAGGAACAGATTCTTGTTATCGGCTTCGGTGTTGCTCCAATCGCTAAAGCAGCCAAGGGGAGTCACGGTGCCTGAAAAGCCGGAATCTAGCAATAGAATGACACGAGATTCTTACCATTTATGAACCGAAGAAGGCAGAAATCGTCGGTTTTGCAGGTCACATTCTTCATATCCTTGTCGTAGCAATATCGATTCGCGCAGGACTCCGAATCCGTGGGACCATCAACGCACGGATCAGTCGCTGTTTGTGGGTTCGCAGAACATGATCCGAAGACCAGCGCTAAAAGGAGAAGACGATCCACGTTCCACATGCTTCTTCAAGCCAAATGAAGCGATCCAGAACGTCTCTTCCTCCCGATTTGGAAGCGTGACTCATGACGGCGAACCTCGTTTTGGTTGAGTCACATTTTGGCCGTCTTCAATTCTTCCATTCAGCGCATAAACAAAGCGTTCGGAGCTCTTGCAATATCGTAAAATGACCCTTTTGTTTTACAAATCAAGGACGATGAATAGAGGCAATACGGTTTGCAAACAGGCCTGAAACTACTTTCTTTAAACACGAAAATTGAAATGAATTACCAACTGCGACGTCCTTAATGCTCCGATAGCGTTCCGAGCAAGTCTTCGGGTTCCGGCGTTTCCGCGTTCCATCAAACTGACCTTCTTCGATGGGCACAGTTTCGACTTCCCACCGGGATTCCTAAAGGAGGTCGACATGTTGAAATAGATGCTGACCGACCTGGACTATGTGGAGGAGGGAATCTACCCTCAAGAAGGCATCCCTCTGCCTTTGGAGACGCTCGAGAAGATCTTCCAGTGGCTCGAGATCCTCGCAAAAGAGGAACCCGGGACAGAGGAATACCGCCAGATGCATCGCCTCAACCGGAATGTCGCCAAGGAGGATTCTGACACGTGTTTTCTTTGGCCGAAGCTAGCGGCGGTGATCAACGCGGCCTATTACCTCGAAATGCCGGACCTGATCGACACGCTGACCAAGTACACGGCCAATGGCATGAAGGGAAAAGAGGCGACGCAGATGGTCGAGTGGTTGGAGATTCCGCTGAAGAAGGACGAGCGGAAGAAGGAGGCGGATGATGACGCCGATGGAGGTTCGTATCCGAAGCGGAAACGCGAGTGAGAACCTGTAAAGCTGAAGAATGATTTATTTAAGCTGAAACGATCGAATAAACAAGAATCTTCAAATGACAAACAGCTGAAAAGAGAAGAGAACGTGGAAAAAAGATTTATTGTACCTAAGGACACATGTAATATTAGCGAACAAAGTATAACAAGTTTTTACGCCTCACGGAGAACCCTATTCAACGCAGTTCTCGATGACCTCGCGTTGAATCTTCTTAAAGACCTTTCGGTACGTCTCCTTGCTCTTGAGGTGGGTCTTCATGAGCCAGGGAGTCAGCGAGCTAACTGAAATGAATCGAATTAAATTTTAAGCCAACTGGAAATTAACTTACGGTCGTTCATGACGATATTCTTGATGGAGAGGTATTCTGCTGCCGGGACGTCACCGGAAGGCCGGAAGTCCCACTTTCTTGCTTGGACGGGACCGGGCTGCGATGGAGGGGCCACGGACCGGGGACGACTGGAACCGGGGCTGGGGCTGGCAGGAGTCGGCTTCTCAGGAGCTGGCTTCTCGGGCGTCTTCACTGGATCCATCTTCACGGGAGACGTCTTCACAGGAGCCAGCTTCTTGTCCACTTGCTGGCGCTTCACCTTGGCCGCCACTTCCTTGAGGTAGAAGATGACGGGTCCTCCCTGGCCATCGCGCTTGAAGAAGCCGCGGGAGTTCTTCTTGCCGACCTCGCGGAAGGCTTCGTCGATGGACCTGGCCCGGTCACATCTGAGGAGTTTTTTGGCCTGAAAATAGAGCTATTATGAGGAAATTCGAAATTCTTACTTACGTTTTTGTCCGTGACGACGATCTTGAACTTGTCCTTGATCCGGCCGCAGATCTGGCCATAGGAGGCCGGGGTGATCAGGATGGAGCGCAGCTGGGAGGTCCGGAGGTGCCCCCCAGGCTTCTCGACATCCGTCTCGTCGATTGCAGCCGGGATCTTGACTCCCGGCTTCAGGACGAATCGCGTCTTGTCCTCCAGGTCCACGTAGCGCTCCAGCGCCTTGGCGACGAGTTCTTCATCCGGTCTTCTGTCGTGGTCCAGGCCGAGAGCGGCGGCCAATGCGGGTCCTTCCGGCCACTTCTTGAGCTTCAGCATAAACTTGAGGCTTCGGACCGTCGCGCCCTCCCCATGCACAATCAGATTGAGAATCTTCATGGCTAAGGGAATGTAAAAGTCCCTGAAAATAGCGCTGATGAATAGGAAAAACTCAGACTCTGCTTACCTGGGGGCGAATTCTCCGCGCACGAGGTGTCCCGAGACCTCGACGGACTTCATTCCGCGAAGGACGTCTTCGAAGCTGGCGTTCCCGAAAGCCTCGCTCGGGAAATCGCCGAAGTGCTTCCTGCAAAAGGAGGATGATGAGAACAGAACTCAGAAACAAGCGAACTTACTGGTATCCTTTTGTTAAGACGGCGATCGGGACACCTTCGGCGTGGTGCCAAAGGAGGAGGCGGCGGATCTTCCGTTCCGCTTCTTCGCGCTCGTTTCCGGCCATCTGGAAGGAAAAGAAGAGAGATAAATCGAGGTCAGAAATAGAATCAACGCGCAACAGAGAAGGAAACACATGAACCACGACAGACGTTTAGAGTCTAGACTATGGAAACTTCGCGACGCCAGCGGTAGACAGGTCTAGGTCTAAACAAAGCGGTGGAATCGACCGCTCTCATCGCGCACATCGGGAACAAATGATTTGTTCAGACGTAGCCGCATGTGGAGAGACACAGAGAAAGACACACAGAGGAGAGGAGAGAGACACGCGGTTGCATCAGGAACGGAGACTTCACGACGACAGCAATAGACAGCAGATAAGGAGACTTCGCGACGACAACGACGGTGCCGGAAATGTCGAGGTCTAGACAAATCCAGTGGAATCGACCGCTCTATTCGCGAACAGAGAGAACAAATGATGATGAGTTAAGACCTCGCAGCGTTGCACGACAGACATAGAGAAATAGACATAGAGAAATAGACATGAAGAAAGAGACACGGATAGAGAGAGTAGGAGAGAGACACGCGGTTACGGAAGCAGGTTATAGACAGTAAAGGAGACACTCAAGCGCTAGACATGTGCAGGTCACACTCGCGAAAATAGAAATTCGAAAAATTCGGAATCAAAAATCGCGATCGCCCTCGAATTCGCCCTCATCGCGATTCGAGGCAGCCTAAACTGCAGAAATCATGGAATCGTGCGGGGACCGTCTGGAAATCAAACGATGGAAGATTCGAGAAGTTCGTTTGAATGAAGTGGAAGGCGGCGGTGCCTGCTCAAGGAGAATGGCATTCAGACCGTGCTGATCCGTTCCGCGCATAGATTTCAGCGATTTCGGCGAATTCTTCAGCTCTCCGACTTCGGAGTCACAGATGACGATTCCTGCTGAGGACAGCGAACGTGCCGAAATCGTCCGCGGAGATTTAGCTTGGAGGACACCAATCTTCTGGAAACGTCCCTCCCAAACATCCAAAGGCAGTAGTTTCGGTCCTCCGTTAAGTCCACGATTCTCCGCTGGTGTCGCGTCATCGTCTTCAAGCATCCTTCCGACGACACGGCTTCAGGACAGCTCTATGGAGCAGTGCGTCGTCCAGGAACCTTCAGATTGGACTTTTTTCAGAGCGACGGCTTTCAGGGTGATCTTCGGGATTTCTTCAGTCCTAAAACATAACCATAATCCAAGGAACAGAAGCCCAAGTGCTCACAGGACAAATGTCCTCTTGACGCGTGCAGGAGTACGTCGATCGAAGAGCTGATGTATCCGGCCAAATGCATGTCAGAGGATCTTCGGAGTGGTTTCTGAAACGAGCAAATGTTGGAAAGGCCGGCACACTTTAGCTTCAATGCTGGGAATTCACAGGAACTTACCAGAACACGACGAAAGGGAGAAGCCAAAAGCGGATTGAATCGCCGCAGAAAGACACGCGAGAAATTCGAAAATGTGGACAACCGAACTGTTACATTTCCAATTCGGTTCTACGGCGAATTCCTCGTGATGGCCAATCGCATGGAGGCAGATGGCCGAGTGGTTGGAGAAGGGCAAGCGGAAGAAGGACGAGCGGAAGAAGACGCCGAGTGAGGCTCACCTTCAAAGCGGGAACGTTAATGAGGAGCTTGGGTTTCAGATGCTTGTCGAGTGCTATTTGTTGGCTCGCGATAGAGATGATACCCTTAATCTTGGACTCAATCCAAGATTTGGGTTTTGCCGCATTCTTTAAATCTGCGCAACTCACAATCAGTTCTTTGGCAACATGTTCATGTCCCATTCCTCCTCTCCAAGACTCTCCAGACCCATCTCTACCTCCTGTTAACCCAAAAACAAACTCAAGCAGCCATAAATCTCGCAATTATAAATAGTTTGTCGCCCCGTCCGATAACAAATAACAAATTTCCCGGCATCCACCTACGGCCAGCGCCTCTTCCCAGCCGTCCCTCCCCTCCTCCTCTCCTTCTTCTTCTCCTCCTCTTCTTCCGACGACCTCACCTCAACACAACAGTTGCGCGTGTTATTCGTCAAACGCGTCCGTCATTCGTGACATTCGAAGATGACAAATTTTCGCTTTCTTTGTCGTGTGATTTCCGAGTTATTAATCCGCGAGGAATCCGCTCGATTGACCGCCGCCGCAGCCACCGCCGGCGACTACCTGGCGCTCAAGGTGGTCGTAAGGAAGGAACGTCTCCAAGGAATTCCATTGTTTCGCGCGCCCAACGGCGCGGCGCTTTTTTCCTTCGGCAATTTGTGATGTTTAACGGTGTCAAATGTCAGACGAATTGATGAATGTGGATTTATGTGGATCGTTTTGCTCGTGTTTGTTATAATCAGCTGGGAGGGAGGCGAGAGGAGGGGCTGGGATGAAGGGTGGTGCTTGAGTTGGATGCTCGTGAACCTAATTCGAGAGGTTCGGCTCGTGGATAAGTGTTTTGGACTTTTTCGGGTCAGTTCTTAAGCCTTTGACATTCTAACGTGTTTTTGGGTGTTCGTCCCAGCTTGCTCTGCATGCCAAGTAGCCACTAATGCCTTTGAATTCTAAAGGCGACTTGGATCAATGGGTCTTAGGCAAAGACATTAATAGCTTGGCTATCCAGGAACCAAAATAGACAAATCTTTAGATCTTGGTGTCAGTTTCCTAAAGCTCTGTTTTGGCTAAATTTGACCCTTTTCAAAAATTCAAAATTTAGGTCTAAAGGCGTCAAGAAACGGCCGATTTCAGCGGTTCTACCGTAATCAATCCGTACTCCTTTGTCCCCTACGCCGACCTCCTCTCTCTGATCGCCTGACCAAAGCGGAAAGAGAAGATAATAAAACTTGCGAAGAATTACGGCTTCGCGCAAAAAGTGATAAAAGCCGCCTCGTTCGTACCCAATTTGGCGCTTTTTATTCCTTTCTCGATCTGCGACGAATCGAGAAAACGTGTCACTTATATTTATTTTGGCTGTCGCCGCCGCTAACTTTTGCTCCTTTCCAGAAAGAGAGAGAAATAGAGAGAGAAACTCATCCCGCAAGGAGCCCTCCTTCTTCTTCTTCTTCTGCATCAACCCCCTTAACTAGCCATGTTTTCGTGTTTTCGGACACCTCGACACCACCCGGCGCTGATCTCGTTGCCCTACAACGAGCAGAGTTGCGGAAAGTGCCACGAGAACGCGTTTAACCCCGTCACGTTGATTGAGGTGACGCCGCAAACGCCGCTCGCCAGGCGGCAAAAAGAGGCGTCGTCGCCGGTGGAGAACGGAAACGGAGTGATGTCGAATGGAGTGACGCAGAACGGTGAGTTCGGGAGGATTTGAGGGAGGTTAGGAGGGGTTCGAGAGGTGGGAAAAGAAGTCGGAATGAGGCATAGTGACAGGAGTCAGAAGGGGATTGAAGGGTTTGATGAGGGGTGTCTTGGTAACCAGGTCGCTGGTGGTAAAGTCTTGTCAGGATATTAAACGTTCCGGTCTTATCCTGAGTTGGGAGGAAGTTGAGCTTGGCTTGTGAGCTAAGGACTATTGACGGTTTTGACTGTTATCTTTAGAGCGTCAGATGCAGGCTTTTCCAGCCTGACGGAATCGAGTCTGACTTCCACCTTTTGCCTCTCAATAACAAGTGGCGTTCTCTAATTCCCTTTGTCGCCTCAAATTCAATAAAATTTGTTATTTGCTTACTCTTTCGCTTTTGAAAAGGAGCAGCGCATTTATGGACAACGGGAGCCGTCGTTTAGGGTCGTTGACGGGTGGAGAGGGTGCGAAAACAGCTGTTAGCGACATTCATAGGGATGCACGGAGGGCATATCTGAAGTATCTAAAGCTCCAAAAACCAAAAAAATCTTTTCTTACCTTAATAGATGCTCATCAGCCGCGCTTCGGCGTCACAAGTTGTGATTAGAGACGCCAGAGCAATAGATGTTGAGCACCGACCGGTTCGGTATTTCAAATCGAACTGGAATGACCAGAAATGGCGTTTTTAGACGGCCGTGGGTGAGTCTTCAGACGGTTTTCGACGTCCACAGACGGGTCCAGGGTCTGGTTCTGACTAATTGCGGGCATCCTTCGCTCGGTTTTTGGATCCTAGACTAGACACCTTGTTACCAGCATTGCCCAGAGTGTTGAGACGTCGGAGGACCATCACCAAGACCAACCGACTCGGTGCGTCAGGTTCAGCCGGAATGGCGACGTCTTTAGACGTCAACGCAGACTTAAACGTCTTTAGACCACATGCAAGTGTGTCTTCAGACAAAACAAAGGCTATTCTGGGATCTGGTCTGTGCTAATTAAGCCCGATAGTCCATAACTGCGTCTTCAGACTTTTGAGGGTCTTTAGACAGATATACGTCTGGTTCTGGCTAATTAACCTCTGTCGTGCATTCCCTTTCAAATCAGTCGTCTTCCAAAACTTCCAAAACAGTTTCAAAATCCAAAAATCGAAGTTCACCTCGCGCAACCTTGCACACCTCATTCTTCCCCTTCCCTCCCCTCCATTTCCCCTTTTCATCCCTTAAACAAATGATCTCAACTCCGCTCAACCACCTAACGAGTTCTGAAAACACTCAACGCACACCACTTAACATCCTCTCCGACGCGGATTCCCAACTTCTTTTTCTTCTTCGGCGGTCAGTTGCATCTCGCTCGTTTCGGGACCAGTTGAAGATCAACCGAAGCCTCATCTCGCTGGCTCTTCCTCGGTGAGCCTCTCGCTCGCCAGCCGCTGTTTGCTACCGAAAAGCGGCTCCTCGCGAGCTGAGAACAAACACCGCGCGTGGTCCACTTGCGACATTCGACGACAGCGCTTCTTCCCCGGCGCCTCGTACAGTCCTTCCCGGTCGCCCCTAAGAGTCCTCGTCGTCCCACTCTCCTTGGGACTCTCGGACATGTTTATCCGGTGTTCCTAATCAGCGCTAATCCATCTCCGTCGTCCGCAGTTGGCACCAGCAGCGATTGTTTTCTGAGTCTGTTTTGCCTTGGTCGGAGGCATGTTCCAAGGTGGCAGCAGTAGATAACAAGAGTCCCACGCACGGCGAAGCAGAGAAGCATGTTCTCCGCCATCCAGCACAAACTCAGCGGTCTGAAGAAGCCGCAGCAGACGGCAGCAGGAGAAAGTCGCCAGAGGTCGCCAAAACCTGAAAAAGCGCCAAAGAAGCCGAAGGATTTTGGCCGAATGAAGAAACTCGATGGATGGATTAACCATTTGATCAAAGAGGGTTGGTTTCCATTTTATTGACTTTCCGCTGCTGCGGAATTTGGCTTTTTTGGCGGGCGGAATGTGTGATTGATGTCCCTTGTCCATCTTCCTAACTACAGTACCCTACAAAGCCCAGCGAACCCAAGATCCCAGCAACCCATTAGCTCCTGCACCTCCCAATGTACCCTTTGTCCACTCGGCGCCTCCGACACGCGCCCATGTAACCTGATCCACGTCTGCGTCACGTTTTACAAAAAGTGGAAAGATCAACATGAGAAGACGAGAGAACGCAATTTGGGGACGCGCGTCCGTCGATCGGAGATGATATCTGATCCGAGGGTGTAATACAAGGGACGTAGATCATGTTTTCCATGTATTTGAGCTGTTGAGGGACTTGAATAGAACCAAAGCGGATCAGTTCAGATTTGCGATTTGATCGAAAGTGGGAAATCGGATTAAGAGAGCGGATAAACACGCGCCATTCATAAACGAGTCGATGTGTTTTGTGGGTTTCTTTGCAGAGTGATTCATTGCTTTGCGGTTTGCAACAGAGGAGAATAGAGGAGCTCGTTAGGACGTTTGGGAGAAGGTTTATGGGTGGTCGTTAGGAGGTGTAAGAAGTGAAGTTTGAGAAGTTTCTGGGTGGTAGAGAGAGAGACTTGTCATGTAGACAAGGACAGGTCTGCAGACGTTTCGGAGGCTTCAAAAGACGTGGATTCGTGGTCATTTGGACTGGAAACAGAGAGTCAAGCCGATTGGTTTGAAGCAAATTCCAGACTTTGATGTAGGATGTCTACAGACATGGTTACGTCTGTAGGCGTGGGTCGGTGAGAGACGGATTTAAGTCCGGCCGGACCCGACCAAAAGCGACCAAACGGAATGAGCTCGTCACGGGCCCTTGGCCACATCCAGACTTGATCAGGAGTAGACGTGAGCTTAAGTCTGTGAGACGCCGTGCGGGAGGACGCTGTACGTGCAGACATGAATTTGTCTGCAGGCATCTTTTGAGACGTCTGTAAGCGCATGGAATTCCAGTCATTCTGTCTGGCAACGACGCTTCAAGTCGGTCGATACTCATCGATCAGTCCCACCGGACTCGGCCAAGGGCAACCGAGCGGAATGAGATTGCCACGGGCCGTGGGTCAGATCTAGACTTGGAATTGTCTGCAGACATTTGTAGACACGGAAACAAGTCTGGGCGACGCCGTTCTTGGTCGAAATGATCGAATCTATGAAAAACCCAGACTTGCGTCTGATATTCACAGACACGTCTCAATCCAAAGCTTTCCAAACCTGCTTTTCGAGTGTCCCCGTAAACCTTGAATTCCTTCAAAAAGACCAAAATCCTTCAGATCCGGCTTTATCATCCTCTAAGACTCTGCCTGAAACCCTGTCTGGGTAATTAGGTTTTGATCCCCAACCCCCTTTAACTCCCCTCCTGCAGACAGTCGCTTATCCACCGCCCGTTCCGAAAGTAGCGAACTGAATTTTACGACTTAATTGGACCGCTAGCCGGAAGCGTCTATTACACTCGCCGCCATGTTCCCGCACCCCATTACTGACTCGTATAATCCCCCCAGCCAAATCCCTTTCAACCTCTCCACGACCAATGGTCAAAAACTTCCAATCGGCCCCTCTCATCGAACCCAGCCCCAACATCAATCTCCTTGCCAACCACATTAAAACTTTAAAAACGTGCCGCGGAATTCGTGCCGCGCTGAAAGCGCCGGCGGCGCCTCTCGCTCGCTCTTATCAGCACCCGAGCCACGATCTCCACCAGAGCCACTAATTGGCTCGGAGTTGTCGACTTAACTGCCGATATGTGTGTGTCATTAACTCCGGCGAACTCTTGAATGGGCGACGGAGAAGATGAAGAAGACGGCGGCGGAGAAGCAGAAGCGGGTTGTGTAACAACAACTCTTCTGGTCAACGCGGGGCGGCGGCGAAGCACAACAGTGCAAACTGTGGAATTTCGGGTTCTTTACAGCAAAGGGCAGATTTGGGAATAGCTCTTAAATGGACTTTTTGGCTCAACTCCGAGGTCCAAATGTTGAGATTATGAATGGCTGACCGCGGCTGACCGTCATATGCCAGTTCCTGTCATGCGCTCCTCTCCGCACCTGAGTTCCCCGCTCTTTACAGCCGGCGCCCGCACCTGCACCCAACCCAAGGTTCTCTCCCCTCTGGTCTTCGCGGTCCCTTATCAGCTGTACCCACGAATTCTTCCTTTCCCGTCCTCCTCCCGCTGTCCACTGCCTGTAACAATGCGATTAGCGCACCGCTGATCAATGTAAGATTATCCCTCGCGGCGCTCCAGCTCTCTTCCCAAGCCTACCTGATCCGCGAAAGCCCGCGGCGGACAGTAGCCTCAATAGTTCCTCCTGCCCGCGGCGGCAACGGCGATAATCCCTCCCCGGAGCTGTTTTCCGGCCGCCAGCGACTCTCCGGAGAGGTCAGTCGCCCGTTTTGTGTAACACCCCGAGCCCTCTGCTGCCCCTCGGGATCCGCGACGGCGAGCAGACCTAAGGACGACGTCGTCCTCCTCTCTCGGCTATACTCGACAGGCTCGAAGAACCCGACTCTCGCGACTCATCACCTCTCTCGGCCGCCGCTGCTAATCAGCGTCGTCGTGGATCGATCTGCTGCCGAATTTAGATCCAAGAGATGCCGTTCTTCTCGTGGAAGTCGCGCGGTCGTAACCGGAAGACGCCGGAGCCCGAGCGCGCGACTTTTGTGTCCCAGCCCTACAATAACAATATTATCAAAATCCACGATGAGTTGGACGAGAGCGACGTCGACGAGAAGCCGAGAGTTGTGCGGTTCCAAGAAGGTATTTTCGGGGTTTCGGGTTCGGACTTATAAGCCAGCGTTGAACTCTTATATCAACTCTGAAAGCCAGGGTCAACTTGGCCCAAATTCGAGTTTTCCTGATCCCCCGGCACCCAATTAACCACTCTCCAGCAGTTATCACAACATTCGCCTCCTTGCCGACCTTTTTCCCTCATTTCCTTCTTCCAAAACGCCTTTTTACGACTCATAAACCAACTTGCGTCCCCGCTGAGACTCTCAAATCTTTGTGCGACTCTAATGATCTTTGCCAGGAACCTCAAAATCGATTTCCTCGGAAACTTTAGGGTCAGAAATTTCATTCAGCAAATGTTCGAACCTCTCCATCAATTTTCACAACCCGTGTTCTCTCCGAGATTACATCGGATGCACTTTTGGGGTTTTGCAGGAGGCGAAAAGGGTTAGGTAGTGCAGGAAGCTTTGGGATTCGGCGCCACAAACACATAAATATGCGCTATTGTACAAATCTTGAGATTGTTGGGGGCTCATGAGGGGATGGATGTGATGTGAAAGGTGACAGATTTATGGAATCGGGCTTGACCAAAACAAAGCTATCAGGGCTATTTGTAGATGTGGTCTTTGGTCGCTTAAGTCTGCGCCTGAAGCTCACCAAAAAGTGAAATAGCGCTCCGTTTGTGAAACGTTTCACGGCCCGTTCCTCCCCTTAGAACTACCCAAAACCCCAAATCTTGCAGCCGATCTCTCAGTTTAAAGTCCACTCCAGCCGCCGCTTAATTAATTACCCTTGTAAACTCGGAATCCTCGGCGCAGAAACGCCAAAAACCGTCCTTCCGATGTTTACATTGGCTTCTCGACGAAAAAGAAATGATTGATTTACGAGTCCGCGTCTGCAAACTGATTGATCGGCTGGCTTTTTGTTGTGCGTTTTGGCAAATTCGCCCGCGTGGTGTAATGAAAGAAAAACTTTGTCAAATTCAGCACCTCTCGGACATTTCTCGGTTCCTCTGGCTTCGATTCTTGAAGTCCGTTTGCGGGAGTCCGCGGCGACCGCACCTGACAGATGATGGACGACCATCTCGGGGTCCTAAATCATCCCAAACTCTCCCCCTAAACGCCTTTCAGGTCTTCGAATTCTCCTTAACCTCAACCTCTTTCAGGCGTCAATTCTCCGCCTCTGATCAAATCCGCGTCCCAACCGGCGTCTTCGTCCTTGGCGCCGTTGCCGACGCTCGGAAACTCCGAATCCGAGGTGCCTCAGCTTAACAAGGCGCCGCCGGTTCAGGTGAACAACAACTGGCAGCAACAGCAACAGCATCATTCTAACAACCAGCAGCAGCATTCGGCGGTGAGCAAGATTTTGTGTTTTGGGGATTCAGGATAACGATGGTTTTATTGTTTGTGGGCATCAGAAGTGATGTGGCGAGGTGGACAAGGGAACAAGAGGGTGTACGATTTTGATGGACGTGTGGGCAGCCGGGGGGAGATGGGAACACGACTTAGGACGGGCAAGAATAGAGTGGAAACATGGTCAGGAGCTGGATTTTGAGGGCCTGAAAAGCGTCGGGGATTGAGCCTTATTTCGTCTCTGAAAAGCCCTAATTTCGTTCCACGATCAGACCTAAAACCTCGACCAAAACACTTTACAGCCGCGTGTTGTTACACTTGTCAAAAGCCGTTTCTACAAATTGGATTACGGCGATCCAAGGCTCATTATAACACATCCCAGAGTCGGCAAAAACCGGCCAATAAATATGAGAATTAATCTTCCGATTCTCGTAAACTCATTTGTCAAAAGTCGGCCGCAAAAACATGGAATTCGCTACGAATCTGTCCTCTCCTGGCGTCTCCTAATGGCTGAGCGAGAGTTGGGTTCGCAGGCTTCGGATGAACCGTTGAATTTTACGGGAACTTTGAATTTTGTGTTTTGCGTTTTCGGGTTTTCGATTATTGGAAGTCGAGATGAAGATGGATCTCTGAATTCGTGCTAAATCTGCTTCATTTCAGTCCAAATGGAACACCTTAAGCGGTCCTCCTCCGAGCAACGGAACCCTGCCAAGCCTCGCGGAAGCGGACGACTACATCGGCCCTGCCGGACACCACGGAAGCCTCCCGAGAAGCATCATGGCCGGCAGCCGGAAACAGCAACGCGCCAACGCGCTCCTCCAGCAGCTCCGTGCCGACGACGCGCTCTTCTCGGATTCGGAACTCTCCACGCACTCGACCCGGATGAATCGCGTCGCCGGAAGCCCGAATCCCCTAGGCGCCCTCGGAATCGTGTTCCTGCAAGTCCAAGATGAAGTGAAACGCGCCCTGCTGCCCACTAATCTCCACACGATCGAGCAGATCCGGCAACTCTTTCTGAGATCTTTCCCGACCCTCACGCCGCAATATATGCACCTGCCGCACGTGAAGATCTACATCCAGGAGCAGTCGAAGGGTCAACTCTTCTACGAACTCGAGGAACTCGGCGACATCAAGGACAAGGCGCTGCTGAAACTCAAGGAACACGTGACCCCGGGATACCAGTCGCCGACTCCCCAGCCGCTGCGCTTCACGGACCATCCTCCAGTTCCCGTCGTCGACTACGTCAGCGAATCCGAGATGGATCTCGGGGAATATAGGAATCGGAACAGTTTCCGAGCCAGCAGCTTGCGTCCGGCGAGCGCGGTTCCCGTGGGAAGCGGCAGCGAGCGGATGTACAATGCGCAAAAAGCCCGGAGGACACCTGTGTACGATCCTTATTATGATCCGTACGCCAGCGATACGAGCAGTCAGGGGCCGAGATCTGGCAGTGTGACGCCGATTATCGATAAGGAGGCCAGGTGAGTGGAGGTCTAAAGTCGGACTGTTTGGGGTTTTGGCGCAATTTGGAATCTGCATATTTCGTGCTTCTAATCTCCGAATTCCAGGTTCCGAATGGAAACGATGGAACGCCAACTGGCCGGGCTCTCGACTCTTGTCCACAGCGCTCTGGCCACGAAAGGAATCAGCGAAACGGCGAGTCGCGACATGGCGAACCTGCGCCGCGAAATTCTGGCGTTCCATCCAGAAGTGGCGGACGCGGACCGACTTTCCAGCAGCGCGGAGCCCCAAGCGGCCTCGGCGGCCGCGTCCTCAATTGCCGACTCTTCCACCTCTTCGTTCGTCCACCACAGCGGCGATTACCACCAGGAACTCATTCGCCTCAAGCGGCAACTCACTTCCGCTCAGGTCGAGATGAAGCAGATCCGAAGAGCTGCTCAGGTAATCCTTATTTCAACCTTCAATTTTTGACAATTTGGAATTTCAGTTGAACGCCCAAAGCAGCAAGGACATTTTGCACGAAGTCTTCGACAAGATCAGCACTCTGATGCAGCACAAGATGCGCGATAGGAGCGTTCTGGACGACGAGCCGGTGAAGCAACAGGATGACCTAGTGCGTCAAGAGCACACGAGCCAGTTTTCGGCGCTTCAGAATACTCTGCAGTGAGTTTTGGCCTCATTCTATCTACGTTTAAGCGTTTGAGCGCTGAGCGAGACTGAAAGCAGACCTATTGAGCATCGAAATTCACGATTTTCCCATCTTATTTTGGGGTCAATTCCTGTCATTTTCGGCCTTTTCCATTAATTCAATTTCGATGATTTTTAGTCCTTTTAAGAGGATGTTTAGTGATTCCAATTGACCCATATTTTACGGAAATCTGAACCGTCTGTGCGACTCTTCCTAACCCCATTTTCCCCCATTCCAGAGCCTTCGAAACGCACGTCGAAAACGTCCGCCGAAGCGTCCTGAACACGAACCGAAAACTCCGGATGACTGAAGTCGAAGCGATGACCAACTCACTCACCCAGATCGGCCGAAACGCTGCCAAAATCAAGAGTAATTTATGGGATCTGTTTTCTGTTCTAAACGCCTCTTTTCAGCCCAATTCCCGCAAGTCCAAAGCGCGGTGGAAGCGCGGATACGCGCCGACATGGAGCGCGTGGTGCGTGAGGAGAAGTTCATCCAGGAAGAGGCGCACCACATCGACCAGGCGCTCCGGAGGTGCAAAACGCTGGCCAACATGATGGTCACGATGAAGAAGCTGGCGATGGTGCAGGATCCGGCGATCAACTCGCACCGCTCGACCCCCATCACGGAGTCCATCAAGGAGAGCGTTGAGTAAGGGGCTTTTGCTTTAATAAATGACGTCGCTGCACTCTTTTCTTGCACAATACTGGAACGGATCTTGGTCTGGATCTGTTCTCTAACCTCTTGGCCTTAAATCTTACCGTAATCAGCCGATTTCCAGCTAATTCATTTCGTCGAATTTGCACATTTTAACGGGTATTGGTTTGGGTTACGGTAGCTGTCTAAGGCTTTCTTGATGTCTGGAATCTTACGGTTATGTCTGGTAGAATGAATGTCTAATTTTGGGGATCTGTGTAGTTTCCGACCGGTCCTCGATTTCAGAAATGCCTGAAATGGCTTTGCATTTGAAACCGACTTGTCTAGAATTTTCTGTCTCCATTGACACGAATAAGGCCGACTAAGGAGTCCTTAACTAACATCTAGACAAGTTATAACCAGAGACAGTTTTTTTGTTTCGTCTGAACCTTAATTACGGCTCGTTTGTCTAGAGACAGCCAGTGGCTGTCTCTGGACGTGTCTTGTTTTGGGTTAATTATGAGACCCGGTTAAAGTCTAAAAACGGAACTTGTGAGCGTCTGTCTAGGTTCCAAATGTCACGTTCTCACCGACCGGTCTCACTTCTGCCATGCGCTTAAAATGCTCATTTGTCAATCACCGGCTCGCCGGTCCGGTGTATGTCTGGAGACTGGGCTAAACGGGATTACGGTATCCATCTTTATTGGATCGCCTCTGAAACCTTATTTATTCCCTTAATTTCAGGTATACAATCAACGTCAATCTACCACACTCCCCGACGCCTCCAGCCGAGGAAGAACTCGTCGCCCCGTCGACTCCGCCAGCAACCAACAACGCGAACCAGTACGCGCCTCCTCAACCGCCACCACAAACTCAAGTCGGACCTCCTCCGCCGGTGCCACCTGCACCCTCCAACTACCGTCCGCCGTCGCCGTCCACCTCGAACCAGAAGGACCAGCACGTCCTGGATTCGATCCTGGACGACCTGAACGCCTCGATGCGAATGCACAACAGCAAACTGCCTCCAGCACCGCCTAAGCCACCAGAGAGGTGAGTTCTGGGTTTCCGGAGGTCTGGAATCACCTTGGATCTCTTCAGATACTCCACAATCGACGCACGAAAACGCTTCTTTGCCTCCGAACTGCACAACTCACCTCCCAAAGCTATCCAGCAAACGAATGCGATAGAGAACGGCGACGTGCCTCAAGCCACCAGTAGATTGGTCGTCGCCTCCAGCACCGAATCGCTTAATTCACAAGAAGGTGAGTGGGGGTATCGGGCCCTGAATGGGATACCCACCGACCTCTAACCTGATCCTATGAATAGCCCCAAACCGCTATTTTCAGGCCTCAACAGAATCGGCGTCCTCGAAGAACGCAAACAGCAGATCAGCGAGAAACAACGCCAGATGAACTCCCAATTTGAGAAGCTCAAGCAGATCTGTCCCGCCGTGTGAGAAGAAGCCCGAACCCAGCAATAAATTATTTGCATTTACAATTTTATCGTGTGGACACAAATAAACATTTATCCGTGGAAGGGTTTGACGTGTTCTGGGGGTCGGAGTTCACCGGAATAGAGCTCTTTCTTGGACGGCAACGACTGCCAAACGAGTCCCTTTGGCGGGCAATTCATGACCCCGAAAGGTGGCATTTCTCTAAAGGTCCTACCGCGAATTCTCCCGAATTTATTTTCGCTCGTGTTTTCGGTTTCCACGGAATCATTCTCTGTCGATTTTCGAAGTCCAGCGATCTCTATTCCTCGTTGCGATGGCTACTAACAAGACGCCTATTCCACTTTTCAAGTTTCCAGCTGGCTGCGTTTACCCGCGGGAAATCGGGGACTTCAATTTGTGAGTTTTTCTGTTCCGTGTCATTTTCAATTAAATGAACATATTTCTAGCGTATCGGGAAGAAAGGCATGTCACTGTAAGGGTGGCCAAGATCACGGGGCGATGCTCATCAGCTGCCAACCGAAGAACGAAAACAAGACCGTCCTCTGGAACTGCTTTGTCGCAGGGACCTTCTCGTACAACGCTGACGGGAAAGTCGTTTTGCCCACACAGGCGGTGAGTATAGCGTTATTCTTCAATGGATAAACTGCGTTTTAGTGGAGCGCTCCATTTGGGAACAAGTCCACGGAGTATCGAGCACATCTCGACGAGAAGAAGCTGTGGAATGGCTGTGTTATGGCTTATAGCGCCGCTCAGTTCGATATTGTCAAGTGAGTGGGCGATGCTGTTGGAAAGCGTAATCATGTTCCATTTAGATCGAATTGTGTGGACCTCGCAGAGCCCAAGAATCAGCTTATCACAGATTCTTCAGACGCCGCGAAGTTCCTGATCGAGGGCCAGGAGTTGTGGCTGCCCAAGAAGGTAAGCTTAAAGAAGCTTAACATATGTGACATTAGCGACTTTTCAGAGGCTGAGCGCGCTCTCCCCATTCTTCTCGATACTCTTCACCGCCGACTTCAAGGAAAAAGCGGAGGGAGAATACAAACTGGACGACATCAAGCTGGAGGAGTTCCTCCACTTCATCGGGATTCTCCACTGTTTCGATATGCCCATCGACAGTGAGTTCTAAGGTCCGTTCGCAGGTCGTAACTGGCTAATTCCATTCCAGAGTCTTCCGTCGAATATCTCCTGAAATTGGCCGACATGTGGCAGTGCGACCTTGTTCAACAGCGCTGCAAGGAATTCCTTCTCCGGACGACCGACGTTCTGCCCATGAAGAAGCTGGCTCTCGCATACCGTTACAAGCTTCCGGAAGTCTTGTACGACACGGCGAACAGAAATTTGACGAACGAAGCTGAGTAGAAGTAGCCAAGCCTGTTATTGTCGGTTTATAGCCTTGATTTTTGTCCAATTTGCACTTGAATATACGTTCTTCTCCGATGGGGAGTCGATGTTTCTCATGGTCATGTGACGCTCAAACGTCCTCAAAGAACTATTGAGCTATATGAAATCTCATTTGCAGCAGAGATCAGAGTCACAAATCGGTTAGTTTGTAGCCGAATAAATCCTCTACTGTTGGGTCGATGGTCCTTTGATATGGGCACTTCTCTGGTGTTCGGGAGCCACCGACGTCCTTTTGCTCGTTGAGGAGGGGCGGATCCGCCAATTCGCGCAGCGGAAGACATGGCTTACGTTACGGGACCGCGTCCGCGGATTGCATCTTCGAGAATAGATTGACTCCTGCCACGAAGGACCCTTTATTAACGTCCGTTCGTTCGTTTGTTCTTCCTCACCGGCATCTCTTCACTCCCTAACGCTTCCACATTGTCCTTCTCCTGTCCTTTGCAGCGAACCTCTGTTTCAGCAATGTCCCAGAAAGGCGAGATTTCGTTCGAGCGCTCGGAGGATATCGGCGGCTTCAGATTGTAAGTCATTTTGCTTCTTTTACGTGAGTTTTTTCTTGTTTTTTAGTCATGTGAACAAGTTTACTTGCGACTGCGCGCGCGACAAACATCACACCGTGGTGCGGATTGCCTGTTTCAAGCCGAAGCGCTCCCCAACGGTCCTCTGGAACTGCTTGGCCGCAGGAACGTTCTCGTACCAGTACAAAGGAGAGGAAGATTTTCGTGTGGAACCCGTAAGTTCTTAGTTCTTTGTTGTGGATTAATGGCATGCTTTTAGTGGAGTGCGACGTTTGGAAACAAGTTCGACGGATTCCATGGACATCTCGGCGAAAGGAAGCTCAACGATCAGGGACGCGCTGAGTATCCGTCTTTCGGCGGCGCTCAAATTGAAGTCGTCAAGTAAGTGACAAGTTTGCTATATGACAGCGATGAAATCTCTGTTTTAGGACGGTGTTTGTCGATCTCGCGGACCCCCACAACCAGTTCATCGAAGGTCCGTTGGATGCAGCGAGGTTCAAGATCCAAAACCAGGAATTGTGGTTGTCGAAGAAGGTGAGTCCTAGGGCCTCAGCTTGATCTGATTCTCTTGTGTTTAGAAGATGAGCGCGTACTCCCCGTTCTTCACGAATCTGTTTTCCTCGGATTTCAAAGAGAAGGCGGACGGTGAATACAAGCTGAATGGCGTGGAACTGGGCGAGTTCCTTCACTTCGTTGGGATTCTCTACTGCCTCGACATGCCCATCGACAGTAAGTATTGACTCTAATTAGGCTTTTGACTCATACCTTAATTCCAGAATACTCCATCGAGAACCTCCTGAAGCTCTCCGACATGTTCCTGTGCGAGATGGTCCTTCAGCGTTGCAAGGAATATCTCCTCCGGACGACCGAAGTCGCACCCATTCAGAAGCTCCTCCTCGCCAATCGGTTCAAGTTGCCGGAAGTCGCGTACGCCACGCCTGCGAAGACCTCGACGAATGGAGCCCAGTGGATGTAGCCGAATCCGTCGTTTTCGAAGTTTTATTTAATCCCGAGTTTTTGTCGATTTTCTATGGAGTTCGTGGCTGAATAAACCTATTGTTTACGACACATCTGTGGGCTTTCAGCTTGCGTTAGGTCACGCGTTGTTCTCTCTCAGATCCTGCTCCCGATCCGTGGATTTGCGGCCTGTGGGTGTAGCCGATTTCTGGTGCACAGAGCCTTCACTTGAGCATCGATTGTGAGGGGCGACGGAGCTCTCTGAAGTCTTCTGAAGAATGAAAGCCGAGTCATCCTGTGGAACTGTTTAGCAGCGTGAACGATCACTTACAAGTATGAAGGTGACGCTGGATTACGCGCGAAGCCGGTGAGTCGAGATTTTGGATATTCGGTAACGTAGGAATTCTAGTGGGGTGTCAAGTTCGGATACAGCGAAGATAAACACGACAGCCGCGGATACCGCGAATATCCAAACAACCAGAAAGTCAAGATTGAAATCATCAAGTAAGTGGCATTGTTGCGTTGGAATCAGTTGGAATCATCTCTTCTAGGGCGACCTGTGTGGACCTCTCCAAACCCGATAATCAGCTCATCATGGATCCGTCCGTTCAAGATCGAAGACCAAGAGTTATGGCTGCCGAAGACGGTGAGTTTGAAGAGTCTTGTCGGTGCTGATCACGGAATTTTCAGAGGCTGAGCGCCCACTCCCCGTTCTTCACCAACCTGTTCAACTCTGATTTCAAAGAGAAGGCCGAAGGCGAATGCAAATTGGACGTGAAACGGGAAGAATTCCTGCATTTCGTTGGGATACTGCAATGCTTCGACATGCCCATTGATAGTAAGCTTTCAGTTTATCGTCCTCAATTCACCCTGGTTTCTTTGCTTCCAGAGTCGTCCTTCGAGTACCTCCTCCATCTCTCCGATATGTGGCAGTGCGACTTGGTCCACCAGCGCTGCGTGGACTACCTGCTCCGAATCACCGACCTCGAAGTCATGGAGAAGATCTTCATCGCTGAGCGTTTTAAGTTGCCTGAAGTCCTGTGCCTCGTCACAGCTGGCAAGGATTCGAGGATCGAGAAGAAGTAGATTCAAGCAAGCAAAGGTATTTCCGTGTTCTTTATTTCTGTTGAGTGTGTCGTCGAATAAACCCATTGTTTTTGACACATCTATGGGCTTTGGGCTTGGTCGTTGACTTGCCGTTTGCTGTCCGGCAAATTGCAGCTGGTGCCTTCCGAAAATAAAGTGACTCCTGCCACGAGCGGTCCTTACCTCAGTTCGTTCGTTTGTTCCTCTTTACCTTCAGTTCCACCAATTGGTCTCTCCACATCATTCTTTTCCAGCTCGGTGCAGGGAACCTCTTATTTTTTACCTTTATTCCCTTTTCAGAAATGTCCCAGAAAGTCGAAATTTGGTTTCGTATTACAAAGGATGTCGGCGACTTCCGATTGTAGGTTCCTTTGTTAGATCCGTAATCCTCAAAGACGTATTTCAGCTCGGTGGGAGCGTCTCATTGCGACTGCGCGCGTGACGAATATCACAGCGTGGTGGAGATTTCTTGCTCCGGAATGAAGTCTTCGAGGACCCTCCTCTGGAACTGTTTGGCCGCAGGAACGTTCTCGTACCAGTACAAAGGGGAACAAGGTTTCCGCGTGAAACATGTGAGTTTTTAGTTCTTTGTAATGAACTGATTTCATGGTTTTAGTGGAGTGCCACGTTTGGAAACCAGTACAACGCGTACCTTGGACATCTCGACGAAAGGAAACTCGACGAACAGGAACGCGCTGAGAATCTGTATCACGGCAATGCTCGTGTCGAAGTCGTCAAGTAAGTGACTTGTTTGCTCTATGATTACGAATGAATCTCTGTTTTAGGACGGTGTTTGTCGACCTCGCGAACCCCGACAACAAGTTCATCGAAGGTCCATTGGATGCCGCCAGGTTCAAGATCCAAAACCAGGAATTGTGGCTGTCGAAGAAAGTGAGTTTGGGAGATCTCAACAGCGTTAAATTCGGCGCTATTTTTAGCGGCTGAGCGCCCATTCCCCGTTCTTTTCTGCTCTCTTCACCAGCGACTTCAAAGAGAAAGCGGAAGGCGAATACAAGCTGGACGTGAACCTGGACGAATTGCTCCATTTCGTCGGGATTCTCTATTGCTTTGATATGCCCATCAACAGTAAGATCTAAGTCCTTTGTTTGCATTTAAGAACTCTCGTTTTCAATTTCAGAATACTCCATCGAGAAACTCTTGAAACTCGCTGATATGTGGCAGTGCGACCTCGTCCTCCAGCGCTGCAAGGAATATCTGCTCTGGACGACCGAGGTTCCCCCGATGGAGAAGCTGCTCCTCGCCAATCGCTTCAAGTTGCCGGAAGTCGTGTACGCCACGCCCGGAAAGACCTCAACGAACCACGCGCAGTTACTGTAGCCAAGTCCGGCGTTTTCGATGTTCTGAGCTTGGGATTTCGTTGGTCTTTGTAAAGTTTGTCGTTGAATAAAGCGTTTTTTGCTGATTCATGATTTACTGCCTGCAGTTTAGTCGATCTCTGGTGCACAGAGTGCCTTCGAGGTCCGGAGTTTCGTCCCCAGATTGTCAGGGGCATAAAAGACCGTCAAACGCAGAAGGTTGCACAGAATCTTGTCCGCGGATAGCGTCTCCGAAAACACTAGAATGACTCCTGCATTCAGAGGTTATGAGGTATTTCGGTCGTTCGTTTGTGACCGATGTTTCGTCCCGATGCCAAACGCTTCATGCGCTTTCCTCGTTGTGTTGTCTTCAGGCTTCCTTCACTTCGGGTTTCAGTGTGATTTCAAGGCTAGCGGTGGCGTGTTGCGAAAAGCAATGCATCGCAAAATAGCACGTTTTGTGTGGGGATTTCATGGCGATTTGTCCCATTTTCGCTCATTTAGGACACGTTTTCCTGGGCAAAAAGCCCGCATGAGCAGCTGAAATTTGGTGTCCAGTCATGCCGCGCACCGCCGTCGCTGCCGTAGCCCCCGCAAGCTCCATTGTTCCGGCTTCATCAAGTGCGTGAACCACCGTTCAACTCCGCCAAGACCGTGAATTTTCGCGTTTCGTGTCTTTGTGTCCGCTCTATTCATTAATCTCATTCGAAGCAATTTCAGAAGATGTCCCTTCGCTCAATATTATGGACAGCAGTCGTGACGACGTGGGACTTCCTGGGATTCGGTGGCGAGTGCATCATCAGGGCAATTTGTAAGTGTATCCAGATCCCCTGTATGGTGCTGATCGCAGTCCTGACTCCTCTGAACGAAGCCATGCGCTTCACCATCGACCACGAAATTGAAGATTTGCCTTATTGATTGTTAGTTTTGTTTGTTGTTGATGTTTTTGTTGTTACTGATATAAAATATGAACCACGATTTGGGGATACGGTAGTTTTCAGTCGGCGGGAAGCGGGGACAATGATATTGAAGGGCTTTCAGGTACTTCTGGAGATCTGGGTGTGGTTCTGCGTTCATGGTCCCCCGGTGGTCCATCTCTAGCCGCTTTGGAACGGAGTGTGCAGGGACCGTATCTTCGGGAAACTCGATCTTTAGTTCAGGTGTAAACAACGAGTGATTTTCATATTTATTCTCTTGAAACAAAGCTCAAAGACACAATGGGAATCAATCAAAATCTCGGTTTCAAGCTCACGAAGACTTCCCTTGGCTGAAGAACGGAAACGCCGACAAGTTGTGGTCTGTCCTAAACACGTCTTATCCTTCACCACGCTTTGTCACTGTCACTCACCTGAGTTTTGGCCGTCCTTAAGATCGCGAATCTCTTGATCAGGTGCACCAGCGCAAGCTTCTCCTCCATCAGAGCGAGTCTCTGGCCAGCACATATCCTGGGTCCAGCCCCAAACGCCAACCAAGCCACGTTGCTACGCTTCTTCCCGTCTTCCCACCGCTCCGGGTTGAATTCTTCGGCGTCTTCGCCCCAGAGATTCTTGTCGAAATGCACGCTTAGGACGTCCGCTTGCACATATTCGCCCTTCTTGATCTTGATTTCTCCGAGCGTTGTGTCTTGCATGCAGAGCCGAGAACTTGCGCTAAATTCAGAGTTGAGTTAAATCATAACAGTAATGCCCAACTTTGCGGCGATCGGATAAACTCGAAGGGACTCCTTGCACACCGCATCGAGATAGCGGAGACGGTTCAGTTGGTCATAGGAGATCTCCGATCCTGGACAGATCTCTTCGATCTCCTGGAAGACCTTGTCCTGCACTCCCGGGTTCACGGCGAGGGAGTGAACGACAAACGCCAAGGTGTTGGCTGTCGTGTCGTATCCTAAACGAAGCCATCCTGTTAGGCGATGCACGCCAAACCCTAACCCTACCTGCAAGCAAGAACAAGACGCACTGGGAAACGATCTCTCCGGTGTGCAGCTTCTTCTCCACTCTCGGCATCTTCTTCACGTCGTCGAATCGATCCTCGATCTCCTCGCTGGTCTCCGCATCCAGGAACGTATCGATGAAGTCCATCTCGGTCTCAGGGTCGTGGTTACCCGATGCCCGATCCGCCTTGCGCTGATCGACGATCGCTGCTAGGTGGTGGACGAGGAAATCCACAGGAAGATTTGAGAAACGGCCGTAGAGTTTCAATCCTTTGCGAATCGTTGGCTGGAGGATGGGGACGATGTCGGCCAGTTTGGCTATTGAGGTGACTCCTTCTCTGGCGAAGACCGCCTTCGCAGTCTTCAAGACGTCCTCGTGCTTCCCGAGCTCCGACTGTTTCTGTCCGAAGGCGATCCGCAGAATCACGTCCAGCGTGAGTTGCTGGAAGATCCTGAACAGAACTATGACAAATGGGAATCAAAGGCCGCTGGCCACTTACGGATGAATATTGAACTCCTCGCCTTTCTCCGCCCGATCTTCCAAGCGCGCAACGAAGGTTTCGATGGAATCCGCCACCACGGGGAAGACGGTCTTGAGGCTGTTGGTGGAGAACGAGGGGCTGGTGAGGTTCCGGAGTCGCTTCCATCGACTTCCGCGCGCCGAGAACGTATTCACGTTGTCGTCGTGTTCTGGATCCGCGGACAGCGAGTGGAGTTTACGGCCGTAGAAGCAGTCAAACCTAAACAAACGGTTACATTTAGTAAAACTCGGCTTTCGAATCTCACTTTTTGACAAACAGCTCTTCAATCATCTGAAGATCGCTTGTGACAAGCACGTTCTTGAAGCCTAGCTGGATTCCGTACACGTTCCCGAACTCCTTTGTCCAGGCGCGCAGTTGAGTGGCGATGTGTCGATTCGCATCGTAGATTTCCGGAATGTGGCCAGTGAAGATGCGCGATTTGGGACCGGAGATTCCGCGGCGGTTCCAGTAAACCGTGCGGTATTTGTAGATCCTGCAAAAGGTCAAAGTTAGCGTGTTAGAACAGTTAGCTAAACGTACAGGAAAATCAAGACCGCTGAGAGAAGAAGAAGCTTAACCGAAAGCGGCGCACAGTAGAGCGCGATGAGGACAGAAGCGAGAATCAGCATCGTCTTGAATCGATGAAGAAGATGACTGTTTTGTTCCCGTTATATACATATTTACCGCGGCAAGCACACTACAAATTCCGAACTCAGTGCGAGGAAGTGCGTGGGACAGCGTGAGAGGCGCGTTCGCCCGTCGGCGACTCGCGCTTCGATTGCAGTTCAAACTACAATTTTTGGGCGGTCGGGGGACCGTCTCTGATGTCACCGTGTGGTCGATCTCTGATAGCACGTGCGGTGGAACCGCAGATGCTTGCACGGCAAAAGCTTGAATCTTTGGAATGAGGTGGAAGGGTTTCAGAAGAACGCGCCGAAGTGAGAGCGATTATGTGGTCAATCTCCAGCTGATAGCTACTATAAATGTTGGCCGGTGCCTGGGACGCAGTTGCGGATTGATGGTTGCTCTTTTGTCCTGAGTCGAACGACAGCCGAAGTGGAGTGGCATGAGGTTAGAGGCCATGATAGCCTGAAACGTCGGAGCTAGTTTCTAATCCCAATCCCGAAATCAAGCTGCTTCTGCCTCTCATGACGAACTCCCGATGAAAACTGTTTCTTCTTCCACGAAACAACCAACGAACGATCGAATGAACAGAGTGTGCAGGCACCGAACGCGCAATATTTCATAATCGAAAACATTTTCGAAATTCAATCGCTTCGCTCGTTGGGATGCTCCTCTCTGTTGCTCTGGTTTTTCATGGTTTCGGCGGCCAGTTTCTTCTCTTTTTGCGGTTTGCTTACCAAACCTCTGTCCATTGCAGCGGCCCTAAGTGGACCATATCACACTTCCACATGTCGGAGAGATTGAGGAGGTACTGGACGAAAGTTTGTGTAAGAACGAGGGTCACATTGGGAAAAAGGCTCAAATCTTACTGTCGATGGGCATGTCAAAACAGTGGATAATCCCAACGAAATGGACGAATTCGGCGAGCTTCACGTCCAGCTTGTACTCTCCTTCGGTCTTCTCCTTGAAATCCGAGGTGAACAGCCTGTTGAAGAAGGGAGAGAGGGCGCTCAGCCTCTGAAAATGCCACGATCAGCACCGCTAAGACTGGCAGCCACAATGCCTGGTCTTCAATCTTGAACTTGACGGCGTCCGACGGATCCTCGACGAGCTGATTGTCGGGTTCTGCGAGGTCCACTAACCCCTGCGCCAGGTCGCTCGTTGTCCACAATGTTCGTTCCCGGTCCCTTAACTAGCCGCGCGTGGTTTGTCGATCTCCGCTGCATGGAACCGCCTTTCAGATCTCCTCCAATTTGATCATCGATTGTGAGGAGCTGCGACCATAGGGAACTACGCGTTAGAGAGTCGTAAGGCAACCACAGGATCGTGTCCAGGGATGGCAACTTCGATAATTCCAGATTGACTCCTACCACGAGCGGCCATGAGGTACTTCTTTGTTCGTTCGTTGGCTTCCTCAATTTTGCGTCTTTCTCCTCTCGGCCTCTCGATTCCGCTTCGTTCTCACCGAGCGGGGAAAAGCTCTTTCTTGTCCTCTATAACGCTGCTACTCGTTTCAGGAATGACACAGAAAGGCAAGATAGCTTACGATCGTTCGGAAGAGATTGGCGAGTTCAGATTGTAGGTCACTCCGTTGCTTGTAAACGCTGAATTCACTTGTTTTAGCGCTATGAACATGAATCTATGCGAGTGTGAAGGCGGAAGATCTCACACCGTGCTGGAAGTCAGTTGCCGCCTGAAGGGAGAAAGCACCTGGGCAAGGCACACCATCTGCTCCCAGCGGAACAAAAGCCGAGCAATCCTCTGGAACTGTTTGGTCGCTGGAACGCTCTCCTACAGGCGTGCAAAAGACGCCGAATTCAGGTCGGAGCCGGTGAGTCGAGAATAGTGAGTATTTGACGACTATAGATCATGTTTCAGTGGAGTGCCAAGTTCGGCAACAAGTGCCTGAGGCATATCGGCCATTACTGTGGCAACAGACGATACCATAGGACTCCTAGGAACCCTAACGTCGAGTTCGAAATCGTCAAGTAAGTGACACACTTTGAAATCAGTTAGAATTCTCCTTTTTAGGTCGATCTACGTGGACCTCGCGGACCCCAGCCACCAACTCATCGAGGATCCGTCGGACGCCGTCAAGTTCAAGATTGAGGACCAGGAATTGTGGCTGCCGAAGATGGTGAGTTTAGGAGATGTCAACGGGGCTGATTGTGGTGGTTTTAGAGGCTGAGCGCCCATTCGCCGTTCTTCACGAAGCTCTTCATTTCGGACTTCATCGAAGGCGAATACGAACTGGACGTGAAGCTGGACGAATTCCTCCACTTCGTTGGGATATTGCACTGCTTCGACATGCCCATCGATCGTGAGTTCCTCAGATTGCTTAGCTGTTGATAACTGGTTCTCCTGCTTTCAGAATCTTCCATCGAGTACCTCCTCAAACTCTCCGACATGTGGCAGTGCGATCTGGTCCATCAGCGCTGCGTGGAATACCTGCTAAGGACGACCGACCTCGGAGTCATGGAGAAGAGGTGTATCGCAGAGCGTTTCAAGTTGCCCGAAGTCCTGTGCCTCATTACGACCTACAAGGAGTCGGAGTCCGAGGAATCAAACCAGGAAATTCCATTGTGTTAGCCTCTGTTTTTGTTGAGTTTGCCGTCGAATAAACTTCTTATTTTTCAGCTGCGTTTTCGTGCTTCACTTGATAAGAACGGCGCTGAAAGTGGGACCAATCTCATGGTAACCACTGGCCATTCTCCAGCCGCTTTGAACGTGGGTCGGTGGCCAGGATGCTGGTCACTCTGTCATTCGCTCACTCATTCCACCCTCGTTTCATGGATTTGCCGCCTGCAGTTCACCGATCTCATGAAGCGCCATCGGCTTCTCGGCGCTTCTCAAGGTTGCGAGGGGCTATGAATCAAAAGAACCCCAAGTTTGCCCTCCGCCGCGTCTTTGGATCGCGATTTCGAACCTACCAGATTGACTCTTACCACGAGAGGCCTCTAATGCACTTCAGCTCGTTCGTTTGTTCCTCTCGGCTTTTCCTCCCGGATTCCCTCTGGCTCTGACCTCCGTTTGGTTCTCTCCCGGCAAGCGCAAACCTCTGTTCATAAAGCATAAGTGATATAAAGCCTATAAGTTTAGAACTCACGTGGGTCGCCAGGTTCAAGTGCGCGGAGACTTCACCTTGAATCGTCGCACGAGCGCTGCTGGTCGTGGAGACGCGATGGAGGCCTCGAAGCGCCGCTTCCACTGGTACCGTCGCCAGGCAAGAGCTTCCTCGTTCATCCATCCAGGCATGGACGACTTCTGGTTCACTCCACGGATTGTACATCGTCCCAGACTCCTTGCTGTAGGAGCATCCGAAGCTCTCGGTCCAGGTAGTCCACGTAGCGGTCGGCGAGGATCATCGGACGGCAGCGCTCCATGTCAACCTCCCAGGTTCCCCTGAGGGCTCCGACGCCATGATAGCGTGGCTGGGCTTCAATCGTAGGTTTTGATGTATACTCGCGCTTCCGGGAAACTGGAGGAGGCCAGGCGATTGCCTGCGAATCCTGAATCGAAGGCCATATGAAGTGCTTGGTCCCATGGGCCTAGGTGATTGAGTGGAAGGCCGTGGTCCGAGGCGTACGGGTGCTGAAATAAGGGCATAAATTGTCGTTTCTGGTTCGCCGTGGCAATTTTTCAGGAACGGGAGGAACTTCCTCGCAGCTAAACCCTACGGACTTCAAACCCAACCCGATTTGGACGCATCATGGCGAGTGTTTGCGAGTGGTGCGCCATATTCCACAAATGTCAAACAACCAACCTATTTCTGAAGACAAATCTCGTCCAAACTCGACATTTCGATCTTAATAATTAGGCTCGTGTACCTGAAAACAGTCGCATAAGCTCATGTCACTGATTTCCGCCGCGAGATTAGCACATGAACACGTGAAAAAACCCAAAAAAATGTCGACCGAAAGTTGCAAAGACGATACAACTCTGCGAATCGATTTAGGCGAGGTCACGCGAACGCAAAAAACTAGTTTTGAGGTTCGACAACGCGGGAGGTTCTTGGTTTGGGTTGGATGCATTGTTAACCACGTGCTGGTATCGTTCCCGAGAGCCGGACGCCGCGCCCAACCGCTTCTGACCTCCGGCAACCACCCAAATGACCGGTGGATCCTGGTCACCGACAGACACAACTGCTTCGTGTCTAGACAATCGACCTCACTGCTTCTCATTAGCCGAACATCCGCTTCCCTACTTCTTGACACAGACAAGGTTAACCGACCCTTGTCTAGATTCCGACCTTCCCATCCTGAAGCCTGTATCCCCAAGCCCTTCCGTTCCCCTGTGATCCCCATATAAACACAGAATTTCCCATCTCCATTCCTTTAGTTTATATTAACAATGAGATACAGGAGAACAATAAACAATTCATTTGGAGGCGAAATCTATTTCTTGTACTAGAACCTAAAACGTTGGAACAATGTGGCAACTGTTCTAGATAACAAACGTAACAAAAACAAAGAAAGACGAGAGATTAGGAGTTTAGAACATTCCTCCGCCCATGCCTCCCATGCCACCCATACCTCCCATACCAGCGGGAACGGCAGGCTCTTCCTTGGGCAGCTCGGTGACCACGCACTCGGTGGTGGCCAGGAGCGAGGCGACTCCGGCGGCGTCCTGGAGTGCGGTGCGGATGACCTTGGTGGGGTCGATGATTCCGGCTTCGATCATGTTGACGAACTTGTCGTTGAGGGCGTCGTATCCGAAGGCGACCTCGGAGCTCTGGAGGACCTTCTCGACGACTCCGGAGGCGTCGATTCCGGCGTTGGCGACGATGGTGGTGATTGGTTGGCGGACGGCCTTCTGGACGATGCGGAGACCTGAAAAGAAGCGATTAGGAAAGATCTGATTTCGGGAATGGCTTACCAAGTTCCTGGTCCTTGTTGGAGGCCTCGATCTTCTCAAGGGCCTTGACGGCGCGGAGAAGGGCGACTCCACCACCGGGGACGATTCCTTCCTCGACGGCGGCGCGAGTGGCGCAGAGAGCGTCGGTGACGCGGTCCTTCTTCTCGCCGACCTCGACTTCGCTGGCACCTCCGACCTTCAGGACGGCGACTCCGCTGGAGAGCTTGGCCAAACGCTCGTTCAGCTTCTCCTTCTCGTAGTCCGAGGTCGACTGCTCGATCTCGTCGGCGATCTGGCGGCAGCGAGCCTCCACCTCCGCGGCGGTGCCGTTTCCGCGAAGGATGAGAGTATCATCCTTGGTGATGGTGATCTCTCCGGCCTCTCCGAAGTCTTCGGCGGTGATCTGGTCGAGCTTGACCAGGTTGGCATCATCTCCGAAGACGGTAGCTCCGGTGGCGATGGCCATATCCTTGAGGGTGTTCTTGCGGTTGTCGCCGAATCCGGGAGCCTTGACGGCGGCGATCTGGAGGCCGACCTTCAGACGGTTCAGCACCAGGGTGGTGAGAGCTTCACCGTCGACGTCCTCGGCAACGATGACGAGGGGCTTGCGGTACTTGTTGGCCAGCTCGAGGGCAGGGACGATATCCTAGATGAGTAATAAATAATAAAAGAATGTTGGGAGCTAAAAGCTTACCTGAACCTGGCTAATCTTCTTCTCGCTCAGGAGGAGGAAGGCCTTCTCGAATTCGACCTTGGCTCCCTTGGAAGAGTTGATGAAGTAAGGCGAGATGTATCCTCGGTCGAACTTCATGCCCTCGATGATTTCGAGCTCATCGTTGAGGGTCTTGCCATCCTTGACGGTGATGACGCCCTTGTTTCCGACCTAAGATTGGAAAGATTATTCGGGTTTATAAGAAACCAATGCTTACCTTGCTCATGGCGTTGGAGATGAGTTCTCCGATGGCCTTATCTCCGTTGGCGGAGATGGTCGCGACCTGCGCGATTTCCTGGGGGCTGGTGACCGTGGTGCTCATAGACTTGAGCTCCTCCACGATCACCTCGACGGCCTTCATGACTCCTTTGCGGACTTCGACGGGGTTGGCGCCCTTGACGATGTTCTCGAATCCTTCCTTGGCGATGGCGCGGGCGAGGACGGTGGCGCAGGTGGTTCCGTCTCCGGCTTCTTCGTTGGCCTTGTTGGCGACGTCCTGGACGAGTTTGGCGCCCATGTTGTGGTACTTGTCCTTCAGGTCGATGGACTTGGCGACCGTGACTCCGTCCTTGGTGATCTTGGGACTTCCCCAGGACTGCTCGATAATGACGTTGCGTCCCTGCAATCGCCGAAAGTCAGCAAAAAGTCCCAAGGTCATTTGTCAGATTTTGCAACATTCTGGCGGAGATTTGACAACAGATTTCCTAGATTTGACTAGCGATTCTAAGCTCTGAGCCACGTGGAAAGTCGCTCCACACGGCCAGCCCTCATCAACACAATCCTATACCGTCTTCCCTGGGTTTCCGACTCATAAATCAAAGCTGACCACCAGATCTGAAGCTTAAGAAAGAAGAGAAACGTACCTTAGGTCCCATGGTGACGGCGACGGCATCGGCGAGGAGGTCGACTCCGACGAGCATGGCCTTGCGGCCGTCGGCGCCGAACTTCAGGTCCTTGGCGTATCCGCGCTTGGCGTTGCGGACGACGGATCGGGTGGCTAGTCTGTGCATTCTGAAACAAGAAGACACGTGTTAAACTAGGTCCAGAAATAGCGAATCCACGCTGGAAACTACGCGCAGAAACCCTCACGGAAACGAGAAAAAATCTCGTCTGACGCAAGATTGGCTGCCAGCAAAAGAAAGCGAAAAGGCTGAGGAAGTCGAGTATCTCGCCGCGATTTGTACCGTAGGCGGAGCTTTAAACATCATCCTCAGGCGACCTTTGCGCGGCGATCGGCGCAAATGACGGCGAAGACGGAGAGAAACGAATGTTTCGCTCCCAATCGAAGGTTCTCGAAGGGTGGCGAACATTCTGACGACTTCGACATTTGCCGGCCCCCTTTTGCAGTGCGAAAGTGAGCGACCTATGATCCCTCGAGCCTAAAATACTTTGATCATCTATGGAAGGTTCGCGAAGATCTTCTTTGCCGATATGATAACGCGTGGCTTCTTCGCGAATGTGCGAGAGAGTGATCGACGGGAGTATTTGCGCTGTGCGAGGCAGGAAGTCTGATGTAACAGGCGCTAAGGAGCGATCGCGAGTTTGTGCGCGTGCGCTGTTGCTTAGCGATCGGCAGAGCCCCGTGGCTGTGTCGGTTTTTCGTCCTAAATTTCTTTTCTAGTGCTGTTTCTTGCTGAAAATCAATTTATGTGCGCGGAAATATGGATTTACCATTATGTTTAGCTGCCGATGGTGACCAGAGGACGAATCTCGAAGCTGTGGACGCATCTCGACGAGCGGAAGACGCTGACCGACCGACTCCTGCGAGGCCCAGCTGGCCAAATGACCCCGTGGATCTTATCGAAGGCCAAGTCTAGGCATGCATCTCATCCCAGACGCTGTCTGACGCGATCATGTCTGGATTTCGCTTTGGAAGCAGTGTGATCGTGATAGGAAGGGATTCTTGCGTGTTCTAGGGATTTATGGGCCATTTTCCGTGCTCGTGGATGTATTCTGATGCGTGAATCTTATCCTTACAATTGGTTCTATAGTGTGCTTCATTTCCAGAATTTAAATCATGTCGATCGCCGCTTCCCTGGCTCGCCGCTCCCTCCTCCTCGGCAAGAACCTCTCCTGCGCGGCCAAGGCCTCGTACTCGTCCATCAACGTAAGTTCCTCTTTCTCATTTAAGCTCTTTTAATCAAATTTCTCTCCAGGGATTCACGCCGCTCTTCGACCGCGTCCTCGTCGAGCGCTTCGCCGCTGAGGTCAAGAGCAAGGGAGGAATCCTCCTCCCCGAGAAGTCCCAAGGAAAGGTCTTGGAAGCGACCGTCGTCGCCGTCGGACCCGGAGCCCGCGCCGAGAACGGATCCACCGTTCCGATGACGGTGAAGACCGGCGACCGCGTCCTCCTCCCCGAGTACGGAGGCACCAAGGTCATCATGAACGACAAGGAATACGTCCTCTTCCGCGAGGGCGACATCATGGGAAAGTTCAACTAATTTAACTGGTTTTTATAGATTCAAATTGTTTCGCTAGTTGTTATGTTTGGAATAAATTTGAGGAACGAACTTGTCTTTCTTTGATTTCAGCTTGATTTGATTCTTGGGAAGGTTGAGGGAAGTTTCAGGTTGAAGTTGATATGAGATGCTTCAGGGCTCTGACATTGGTTTTCGATATCCGGGCAGATGGGTGCTTAGCATCACTTTCGTGGCACTTGCATCACTTTTCCGTCATATAAGAGCCACGTTTCTCTATCGTCTTCACACTATCA